>JAEPRB010000267.1:0-51632 GCA_016758965.1 Circinella minor
ATGCAAAGGTATGGTCAAAGTAATCAGTATTGTTCCCTTGATGTAGCCGAAGGCGGTGAACAAAGAAGTACGCGATCCTACCGTATCGCATCTCTGTATACTGACGACCTTCGTGAAAGACCGGGTTTTTTTTTTTTTTTTTTTTTTTTTTGGTAAAGTTTGTACATTTGTAGGATTATACTAGCTAATAAGCTGAGAAAAAAAAAAGGTATTGAGCCAAGATTTTTAAAATTCCCATTAAAACTCCATCTTAGGGTCAAAGAAACTGCATGTGCTACATATATATTTTGAACAAAGAAGGAGCGATTGACTTTAAGAACTATGATTATACTTTTTTTCTAGCTGTAATGGATATGCAAATTAAGTATGTGTGGTCTGCGTGGGTAATGTTTTGCTAACTGAGTATGAGAACTTTTTTTCTATTCCATGATCTTAAAGTACAAACTAGGTTAAGATCGCCTATTTAATAAATGTGCCTGAATAAAAAAAAATGTCACTATAATAGTCAGTTGATTATATCGTTAAATTGTAGTAGAAAAGGTAGATCAGTACCACCTTCAGACCTTTACCATTTAAAAGAAAGTTCTATGCATGTCAATCTTTTTAGTTAGTGTTGCTTATATTTTTGTTATTCGCTCTTGAAAATGATTCGTTGAAAATACGTGGCGCCACTTGTTTTTTTTCTGTCCAGCATATACTTTTTCCTTTTTTATATTATATAACTGTTTAGCAATGACAAACAAATTTTGAGGCAGAGTGAAGAAAATAACAACGTATACAGCAGTAACAAGGGAATAATTTATACGTAGTGCAGTAATTAATAAAAAAAGAGTTACAGTTATATTAATCATTACCACATATTAAATTTCATGAAATTAATGAGAATAATTTTAAGTCTAATGATCATCAATAAAAACCAAAATGAAAAAAAAAAGATCATGATGGAAGTAAAATATAATAAGCTTTTTCGGAACATGTTATCATATTATGTAAACTCACACTATATTTTCTATAGCTTTTGTTTTCTTTAAAATTCTTTTTTTTTCATACTAAACTAAATGAAGATTTGCGGTGTAACATGGTTTATTACTTTTTTGTAACCATCCAAGAAGGTTTTCCATGAAAGAACTTATGGGGGGAAGAGAATAAAGGGATAGATTACTGAGAGAGAGAGAGAGAGAGAGTATGTGTGTGAGTGTGAGTGGATATATGCTTTGTTATGAATAGTGTTATACAAAAAAAAAGGATCTTGTGTTATGTTGCTATGGGCTTCATAAATGTGGTTACAACAATTATTATAAATTTCAATTATAGTCAATTGCTAGGTAAATTAATGCTGTAAAATGTATGCTACATAGTTCGACCGCGTGGCAAAAAACCCTTTCTAGGTAAGCGAGAATGCCTTTACATGGTAACCCACATTTTCGGATCTATTGTAAGCTTATCGGAAAAGAAAAAGTTTGTTTCGCCTTTTTTTGGGGGGGAGGAGGGGGAGGTGACCAAAAAGGGATAAGTCAAAAAAGCTGTATTATAGATACTATTGTTATAATGGATTTTTTTTGTTTTTATTATTATTATTATATTTTTATTTATTAATATTAGTGCTATTATTATTGTTGTTGTTATTACAACAACAGAATATTGTGTGTATGTGTATAAAATGTGTATGTGATGATATATAAAAAGTATAATAGAAGAAAATGTAATGATAATTATTTTTTTTTCTTTGCTATTGACAACATGAATCCAAATAAAATAATAAGAGAAAAAAAAGAGAGAAGGTGTTATATAAAAGAGAAGTGCTAAAATTACAAATGGTGGGTTGATATGTGAAAGTGAGTACTAATAATAACGGAAGAATTGAGAAAGAAATAGAATGCATACATGTAAAAATTTGGTTTACTCCTATACCAAATTTTATAAAAAAGAAAAAAAAAACGAAAATTATGATTCCAAACCAGTGGATAATAGAAGAATGTAAAAAAAAAAGAAAAACGGAAGGGAAGATAAAAATTGTTTGATAATGAAGTTAAGGATGATGTAGGATGGGTGAAGTTAAAGCGCGGATATATGAAAAAAAAGAAGCATATCAAGGAAGGACTTGGGTAGTACAAAGTGTCGAATCGGAGAGAGAAGAAGTTTTTCTTTTTTTTTTGGGGGGGGGGGATAAGTTAAAAGTGGAGAGGAGGTTATATGAGTATTGGTTGGAGGAGAAATGATAAATAACAATGGAGGAGAAAAAGCAATATAAAGGAAAAATAATATAAAAATGAGACATAATATTAATTTGCTATTAATTTAATCCGTCGATGAAGATTCATCTCGGACAATACGTAAAAGCCGCTGTCGCTCGCGGGTTCGAATGGCCTGACGTCGGTTCTGGAACCAAATCTGGACTGTCCGAGGACTCATACCCAGTTGACGACCCAGCTCAGCACGGAGTTGTGTGGAAGGAAATACCGTTCGATCAAATACGCGATTCAGTACTTCAAGTTGCTTGGCATTAGCTCGTCTTCGTTTAGCCTTGAGAGGTAATTCGCCTAAGACTTGTTCATCGTCACTACCATAGCTACTGCTATGGCTACTGATGCTATGGCTACTGCTGATGACGCTGCTGGTATCATTTGTTGAAGGAAGATGACGTTGCTTCTTTAATGGTAACTTTCTTGTGCTATTGTTTGTTGGAGTAATAGGTGATGACATTTCATGTGTAGAAGAACTTCCAATGCTTGACAATGAGGATGAAGAATCATTGGTCCAACTCATCACCATACGGTCATCTGACTTTAATGTCCAGATAGGTGGCAATGGGTAACCATTTAATGGTGAGCATGATCCACTGGATGGTGCACTTTCAGGAGATGAAAGCGATGGGCATACATCTTCTTCACATAAAAGATTAGAGATGTCAAGTACAGCAGGACGATTACTGCGTGATCGATCATTGTTGTTAAGTAAGCTTGATACGGAGAATGCAGACATGTTTGTTTATTGTTATTGTTGTAAAGTTATTGTTTACTGTTGGTTATGTAATATGTGTGTAATATATGAGAAAAAAGAAACAAAAGGAACAATGTTTATAAGAAAGGAAAGGGTGGATTGAATTGAATAAGAAATTAAAAAAATGGAGAAAGAACAAGTCTCTTTAAATCAAGTAAAGAAAAAGATTAAAGTAGAGAGGAGAGAGATTAAAAAGAAGTGAAAAAAAGGCAGGAACAATTGACCTTTTATATATGTTTCAAAGATCAAAAAAGTGGAGCGATGTGAAAAAAAAAGTTTAGATAGAGTCTATAATATAATAATACCCTTTTAGTGCAGTTTTTTGTACATATAAAAGTATAGTGCGCACTTAAGTGGTAAGAGTTGTCTCGCTCGAGCCAACACGTCAATTGAAGTGGCTTAATTGGCAAGTTCAATTTCGGGGGGAGAAGTAAAAAGATTAATAGCTTAAGTTGCTCTTTCATTTCCCCGATATGAGCCTTCATTGGGAGAAACGATGTCGTCCGATTTTTTGTGTTGTACAAAGTAGGGTCTGGTCCATTGGGTCTTCACATTGATCATGGGGGGAGTAGTATTGGGAAGAGTTGAATTGAAAGACTTTTTTTCGGGGGGTCTAAAGAAATTCTCGATCAAAACATTCATTTCTCCCCCCAAAAAAAGTTTTTTTTTTTTTTTCACTTATTGTTTTTCATTTCACTATGATAACGACCGAACACTCTTTCCGTTTCTAGTCTTTTGGTCGAGGCAAATTTGTACCCCCAAAACTCACACCATATAACTTGATTCATATTAATTTCATTTTATATATGATATACAAATATTCATTATAATAAACTAAACCGGAGAGACGATCCCTCTATACCTTTGTGTAAAAAAGAAAATGGAATTCTCTTTTCTTCTTTCTACTTTTTTCCATGTGAAATCTTGTTTCAAATTCTAATAATTATTTATTATTATAATTAAAAGATTATTATTTGTTTTATTACTTACTTGACACATTTGTCACAACATCACCATAGCCACAACAACAACTAGCTACTACTACAAATAAATTGGAAAGAATAAAATGAGAATGACAAGTTGATGATGAGCAAAAAAACGTGTGGTTATCTTTCCTTTTTTATTTATTGATCATCACTTTATTTTTATTATTTAAACGTTGATCAAAACTAAAAAAAATAATAATGTTATTATTTTTATGTCATTATTTTAGCTGGTTTTTTTTTTTTTTCTTTTCTTGCTGACATTGTCGAATTGATTAAATCACAGACAAGAAAGTGGGGGATGGACCCCATATAAAGTAAAACTGTTTGTAAAATAACTTAATAGACTTTTTTTTTTTCATGACAAGCCGATTGGTTTGGGTAACACATGTTTTTTTTTTATGATTGCTCGCTTTACAATTTCCTCGTACATAATTCACACAATAATATCAAGTTGTGCCTTGCAGTTATTTTTATAGTCAATGTCCTTTTTTGGACATCTCAATCAAATCCTTGCAAAAAATAATTTTTTGTTCTTTTTTTGATCAATGAATGGTGTCACTTTTTCTTTATTATTTTTCAAAAGACTCACGCCACCTTTGATCAATGTAATACTGCATACAAAAAAAAATAAGACTGAGAAAACGAAAAATCATTTAATTCTTTATTGTTAATTTTTATTATTATATTTTTCTTCTTTTGATAATAATGCTTTTTTTTTTTTTTCGTTTAATGACATATTTGCGACGGAATGAAACCAAAAAAAGAAAAAAAAATGCATCGGGTTTAATTCTCTATATTATTTACGAAATAATGAAAACAAAATAAAACACACGTTCTCTTTTTATTTTTTTTATTCATTTATGTGGATTTTTTAATCTTCGTAACCGGAAGGAGGGTTGCGTGCGCGGTTAGGAACTATATATCGACCGAGAATTAATATCATCATCACTTTGTCACTTTAACTAACTTTATCACCAAATGATACCCATACCCACAAACTACTAATTTAATCAAATTTCCACTTCTCTTCTCTTCCTTCTGATCATCCTCCATTATAATAATCCAATTGACTGCCACACGCTTTTTCTAATTATTATCCGTTATATATAAATATAAATATATACGTACGAGGATAAGTGATTGGAAGTTCAGGATAACCCTTGAATCCGAAATAGTTACGACGAATGGAAGGGACAGTCCAAACCATGGCGGGACCTAATAATAACAGTTATTATACATTCCGTTTTGTTGAATGATTATAAAAGATTTGTTCAATGTTGAGTTGTCTATAATAATTTCATATATTTTATAAAAAAAGTTTTAATTTTGATAAACTTTATTTACCAATGCTGCCAATGACAAATGACCAAAAAATGACGGGTCTTTCAATAGCGAAACGACGTACTGCTCCGGCCATAATTATTTTTTTTTTCAATTGATTATGTTTAGAGAGGGGGGGAGGTGTTGTGTGGTGTTTATTGCTGTTATTCTTTTTTACTGAGTGGAAATTTGCGCGCTTTGCTTTCAATAAACAAGCTGAGTATGAAAAATGCTTTCATGACGTCGTCACGCAGTGTCAATGGATACTCAGGTACTAGAAATTATCCCTATTTTTCGAAACTTTCTAATAAAGCAGACAAAAAAATTGTACTCTCGATTATTAGACTTTTATTTGAAAATTTCAAAGGAAGCAACTATAATAGCTTATAATCGATTCATATATCTCGTATCATTCTAGTACTATTATACTTACTAGTAGGACATCAATTAGAAGACTAAAAGGGGTCTCTCGAATTGTGCATACTGTACTTTTTATTGTCTATTAAAAAATTATTTAATAGATAAAAATAAATTAATGCATTCGATCTAGTTTCAGTGTATATGAAACATTTGAAAAACTCATTATTATAAGTGTGTTTTAGCGCCCAAACGATTGCCTGGTCTTTTCGTCTGTATTATAAATAAGTTGCTTAGCAATAGTTACTAGGGAAGAGTAAGTGAGCAACGGATTAAACTACTATCATATTTTCTTTCTATAAAAAAAATGATGTGGTTTCCTTTCATGCTATTGAGCATTTCTCATAATGTCAATAATAAAAGAAAAGAAACAAGCGATATAATTTTCATATAAAAAAACATTTTTGTTTAAAAACCCAAAGTACAAAAATATTTTCGCATAAAATAAAAAAAATAAAAAATTGGTTTTCTTTCCGACACTAATATATAAAAGGAAAAAGTAACAAATGAAAATAATAATAATAACAGCACTTCTTCCACTTTTACAAATAACAAGAAATGGCTATCACCACTTTATCTGAATTATCAAAAGAAACAACTACTCTTCATTCTTCTTCACCACAACTTGATAATAATAAAAATGAATGGGATCAGGTAAAATAAAATAAAATAGTAATAGATTCCTTTTTATTTTTTCTCGTTAATTATCAAAAACCAACATTTTAGATTGATAAAAGGACATTATTAATAACAACGAGACATTCTTTTTTTCATTTAGATCGATGCCTGGCTTCATGATCTTTATCCCGCCAACATGCCATTATTTGAAAAAGACGATTGTAATTTACATAGTTTACGACAATTACATAAAAAGACTGAAGAAGCAAATAATATCATGGAACTCGTATTGGATACTCAACGACAACTAAGCGATGATAACGCACGACAAGGTATACCAATTGTTATATGCATATGACGTCAATAATAATGATTCTAGTAGAAAAAAGAAGTTAACCCCTGAGACATGGCTTAAATTTTTTTCCATATTATCACCAAATCACCATTATCCCTTTCGCTAGCCGCTATGTGGCAAGAAAAGTTAGATGCGCTTGAAGTTAGTAGATCATCCATGTCCACGCAAGGAACACGTGCATTAGACGCACTGGGACTTCTTGCTGTACGTTTGGGAATTGAAAATACGTCATTGAGCAGGTAATTATTATTTCTTTCTCATTATTATTCGTTATCACTCATTTTATTATATATCTCTTCGTTTCAAACTAATAATCTTATTTGATAATGTTATAGCTATCATACAGCATTAGCTCAATTGACAATTGAAACAATGGATACTTCCTTAGAAGAAAAAGAGATCCAAGAAACTGAGTATGTTCTGCAGAGTCGGATTCAAAACGCGGAAGGTGAATTAAACAAGATGAAAGGGTGAGCATAAAGAATGGACTCGGGTATATGTACTTATATATTCATATATTTTTCTATGAGTCTCACTGAATTGATTATTATGTATCATTATGTTATATACTCCTTGTTTGATTTACTAACAAAAATTGTTTATCCGTTCTCTCCTAATTCCCCTCTTTTTTTTTCGACCCCCATGGTATAATTCTTCTCTCTCTTTTTTCTTTCTTTTTTTAGCATTCTATCTAGTATAAAGCAACGATATGAAGCTGGTAGTCATTGGAGTGATCAAGATATACATTCGATGGAGCAGCAAAATAAAGAATTGAAAAATGTTTATGCAAAAACGCAGGTATGTATTGATGAATATACAAAAGGATATATGCACAGGGAAGACAATGTTATGGAAAAAAAAAACATCTACAAAGATTTTTGTCATTAGGTCAAAAAGTATTAATTTTAATAAAATTAAATAATATGTAGAGTGATTTTGATGCATTAGAAATTGAACAACATGAACTAAGATTGGATGCTATAAAGAAATTGGAACAAGACATGACTTCTTTAGAAGCAATCTTGGCAGAAAAAAATGGAACGGTGGATAATTATGGCAATTTACCATCTGTAAGTTATATATTTGTCAATCTCGGCTGTATTTCCTTTTATTATTTATTGGCCATTTTTCTTTGTCAAATCCCCCCTTCCTTTCCTTTTCCGCACCCCTTTTGTTTTGAAGACGAGAAAATACTCTGAACTTATTTCTTTCATTTGTTTATTTAGGATATGGTTTTAGCATCGTTGAAAATTCAAGATGCACAGGATCAATTTGTAAGTTGTTTTTATTTATTTTTTCTTTTAAAAACAAGATTCGAGAAATTTATTTTTATGTCATAAAAGTCTCCTTCTATACCCATTTTTAAAATGCTTTAGTAATTGGTTACTGACTTACATGCATTTAATAATAGAATAAGTTGGGTCGAGAACGAGAGCAATTACTTGCTGACATTGCTGACAACGTGCGCTGAAAAGAATAATAATAATTACCACATGCATTCATTTGATTTCCTATTATCAAAAACAATACGTACATAATATACACCTTTTGTAATTCTTTTTACAAAACACACAATCTTCTTCCAGCATAGCATATAGTCCTCTCACAACACTTGCGCACACTCATTATACATAATATGTATATACTACATTACATAGCACTATCAATCATTTTTATACCCCTCCCCTCACTTCATTCAGACACACACATATACACACAATATCTATTGTACTAATTTTTTTTTACTCTTCTGCCATGATGTTACAATATCTAATCAATCTTCACGTTTTCCCACATATAAACATATATATACATACCAACACGTTCGTTTTCTTATCACTTTTTTTTTTCAAGCATCACATGTATGGTCAATTCAGACACTACTAGATTAATATTATCGCCATATTTTCATTATTATGATCATTATAGTAATAAAAGAAATACAAATATAAAGTTATTTTTTTCTTTGTTTGGTTCGAAACCTTTTCTTTCTCTTGGTTAATTAGTGTATGATCTTAGTGTTGTACAAGATTTCGATTCATTCCTTCGATCCGCATAAAAAAGAACTAATTTGCTAGGCATAATTTAAATATTTTTTATGACACACAACCAATGAAAATTAAATCACTTTTCGTTTTTTGTAAAATTTGTTATACAGCTACTTCCCACCTTTTATTTTTAAAAAAAGAACAAACATACAGATAGTGAGTAACAAATGGACGTTCTATATCTCCTTATTAAATTTTAATTATAGTTAAAAAACTACGTCATATAATTCTGATTTTGAAAAAAAATTACAAAAATAAGGGGGAGAATGAGAGTACTTCATAATCAAAAACCTTTTCTCAGTCTTTCTCCTTCTTTTCTCTTGCGAATTCCAAAATAACAAAGGTATATGAATAATATTGCCTTTATTATTACCTTTTATCAAAGCAAAAATAATTAAAAAGGAAAGGCGCGAGAAACAATACATTCTTCTTCATTGATTGATTTTTAAATATACAAGGAAACCTTTTAATAAGGTGGTAAAACTTTATTGTTTTCATATGTCAATCAAGAGAATATACTACTACGTAGCATTAAATTAGTCTATCTTGTGAATCAATAATAAAAATATACATATGTATTTAATATTTAATAAGCTAATATTGTATTACTTTATGCTACCAGTAATTTTCTTAATTGTTGAAAAATAAGTATTCTACTAAATTGTTTGTGGGACGTGTGATTTTTAATAAATGAAGAAGTATTAAAAGTTGAATTTTTAGTAATAATATTAATGATAGTCGATAATACTGGTGTCTTTCGTGCTGTGTTTTCTAATTAATGCATGATCGACAAGTACAATAGTCGGAAAACAACTTATTTGATGGCCTAGAACATACCACATAATGTAAATTTTAATTGAAAGGTATAACACAACACCAATAATGAAGCCTTTTTATTCAACACTGATGTTTATAGATAATAATAGTTCATCCTTGGCATTAACTTTTGAGCCAAATAATCGATGTGTTTTTTTTTTCAAACTGCTGGAAAGAACAATCGGCTTTTTTCTACCTACTATCTCATAAGTAATGATATGTTATTTAATAGTTGTCTATAAGACTTGTGATGTAATTTATTTTTGGTCAAGTCACTTTATACTAATTGATACGGTATATTATACTTTATTACCTGGTCTAGATATATCACATATGTATCATATCATATCTTATAACGTTGACAATAGCAAATACTACTGTATGTACATGTTGCAGACGAATGGGAAGTGGAATGCGTTTATTTGTCACCAAGTTACAAATGCGAAAAAAAGAGCACCTACAAACCAGAAAACTCGCTATGTTGCACGGAAAATTCTAGTTTCTCTGATTTATTTTTCTGTGGCAAAAGATTAATAGGTATATTATATAGACAAGAAAAAACATAACATGGTTTAAGTGGATAGTAACTTATTTGATAACAATAATGTTGTTAATACAAAACGTCGTTGAGACTCATGGTCATCAGCTGTCAGAGTCCTATATAAATAAAATAGCCTTTAAGATATTAGAACCATGATGTGTGCAAACTAATACACTTGCAAATAAAAAATGACTAATACTTAATAATAGTGTTTATAAAGTAATTGTATCATCATCGTGATGCATAATATTTATATTTATTTCTTCACTTCCTTTTAATATGCTTTTCTGGAATGTTAGGTTGCTGATTTAAATAATTTTTTGCATGTCCAAATCCAGATTTGGATGTCTAAAATTAAAAGTCAGGGTTTTGATTACGTCTTTATCAAACTTCCCCTCAAAAAAAAAGTATAACTAAAACCCTTAACATGGATACTTTTGTTGCTGTTCCTTCTTTTAATCCCGAGAAATTAGCTGGTTCGACACTTATTTTAGTAGGTGGTTTGATTATTTTAAATTACATTTTTAAATTATGTGATACTAATACATGAATATATATATATATATATATGTTAGCCATCGGTTTCAATCGGCAATGTTCCGCAACTAGCTTGTGATCTCGTAATTAATACACTTCAACCGGACCGTGTTGGATTTATTTCTAATGAGGCCGTTATGCCTATTGCTGGACCACGTGAAAATGGTTCAGGTGTTTCACTCGCTGTTGAAGGTATATCTATAAAAAAACAATTTTCTATTGAACATTTTTATCTCGTCGGTAATAACAGCACGTTACTTAAAAAAATAATTGTATATCTTTATATGCAAATATATATATTTGTAGTTTTTCAAACAAAAGATCAACAATGGACCATTGTACAACAAAGAGCACCTACTTTTAAAGTGGGTAAGCCCCCCTCCCCTTATACAACTCTTTTTTTCTCTGTATGTCAAAAACATTAAATTTTATATCCAAAAAATAATAATAATTAGGGCACGCGACGACAGTATATCCGTGATTTAGTCGCGTTTATTCAAAAATATCGATTTGCACGCGTTATTATTTTAACAAGTGCCGATGCAAGCTTACGGAATGATTTACAAATTACTAGGTACTATTATTACTATTATTTATATATTCTGATATGAACAGGCGACTCAAAATTTATATATGTATTCGTAGTGCAACACCTTTTCGATATATTGGATCTTCTGTGAATGGTATCACTGAATTGGAAGATGAAGAACTTCTCCATGGTACTGGTATTGGAAAGTCGCTTTATAAATTGTTGACAGAAGCTCAAGTATCAACTACAATGATTATTATGTTTGCTTTGGAAGGAGGTAAAAAAGAAATTACGAATCTGAAGAAAAAAAGGAACGATATTTTACGATGGATGATGGATGATACTAATAATTAAGCTTTTGTATTTTTATTTTAGATAATGTTTCTGATAGTTTTCATTTAGCTGATGTATTTAACAAAGCAACCGAAATTCGTAAATCATCCGAAGGTTAGTGATCAATGTTGACATAGTGGTGAATATAATAAGAATCGTTGTCATGTGGATATATATATATATACATATTTTATTTATACAATTTTTTCGATCCATGAAAAAAAAATAGGACCATGGACACCACCTAAAAGTTGGGATTATCTCTTTGGTACACCAGTAAATTCAGCCATGTACCAATAATAACTTTAATTCGATAACAATAAAAAAGATACTTTTCTATTCCCTAATAAATTTACATTGGGTGGTGTAATTTAAGATGTTGACAGAATTATTATGGTGGTTAATTAGGAACTGTAATTTTGCTCCCTTAAAATAACTTTTCTTGATATTCCCGGTCTATATCGATACAGTGAGATAACCAAGAAACTTAACGTGAATTATATATATAAAGAAACCCATATCAGATGATTTCCAGTGCTGTTTCCTATTATAATTAAACAATCCGTCATTACTACTTACGAAGCAATTGTTACACCTTCATTTACTTCTCTTTGTCTGTTTTAGATATTGTTTATTATTATTATTATTATTCAGTCTTATTATTACCAGTGTTAGTATTATCGGTAATGAAGAAATAAACCCTATTTTCCATGCTTGATACGTATGTTCCAACCATGCCAGCAGAGGCAGTCATTAAAGATAGATAGAAGAATTGCAACACTTGCAAATAATTATTACAAGCCCAAGTTACTAAAACACATAGATTATACAGTATATCATTTTTCTTTTTTAAATAAATCATCAGTAAATAAAATATTTTCAAAATGAGTGAATAGCACCAACAGTTGACGACACTAAATCAATCATAACATCTAGTGTTAAATATAATATATGTCCTTCATTGCCAGTGAAATAATTTACAGTATCTGCATTCGTTTTCAGAGATATAAGATACCAATTGAATGTAATATTCTAAAGAATGCCAGCTTTTTCATGGCAGCGTCATGTGCTTTAAAGAATAGAGATGTTATATTTTATTCTCTCGCAACACAAAATTGAATCTCAAACATAATATGATGCGTTTCAGGTACCATTCTGGGAGAGAATAAATGGCTGAATAATAAGTAGTATGTATATAAACCTATGGGTATCTCTTGACTATTTCACCCAGCGCAACATTTGTATATAATCTACGTAAAAACGTCTTTTTGTAAAAACACCATATTGAAACAATGGCATTTATATATATTAACCAAGTCACCGATGACGACTGTTAAGAAAAAATCAGGCACACTCTCTTTTGTTTGTCCCTCACTCTATCGATATAAACATTTAATATCCAAGAAATTAGAGAACCCAAGAAAATTTATGTTAAAGAAAAGAATTGTCATCATAAACGCCCAGCCAATCATTAGGAAAGATCCTGTATGACCGAGTCTCGGGATGACCTTTATGCATGAAGCTCATAGCTTTCCCGCGCTTTTTTTTTCTTTTTCCTTATCGTTTTTCCCGCGCTTTTATTATGACTACTTCTAATATTATTGAACAAGTTATTACACAAGCCATTGAAAATATCAATGATGAACTACGTGACATTAGTTTAAAAGTAAAGAAAAAACCATTAAATCTCCAATTTGAAAAAAAAAACACCATAAAGAAAAAGAATGTCTTTTTCCAATCACACAAGAGAGCAAAAAAAAAAAAAAACATAATGACTAATGGACTTTCACCTTCTTTTTTTTTTCATATACACAGATTCATGACAACCCTGAATTGTCTAATAAAGAATATGATGCACATGCTTTACTCACTGACTATTTGGAAAAGAAAGGTTTTACTGTATCGAGAACAGTAGCGGGATTAAAAACAGCTTTTCTTGCCGAATATGCAAATAGTTCAAATGGTCGAAGAGTAGGATTCTGTAGCGAATATGATGCATTACCTGGGTAACGAATAATAATAGAAATAATAAATAGTATAGAAAATATATCTCGAGTAATACTATATATTTTTGTAAAGTTAACATTGAAATGGATGGGGGGGTTTGGAATATTATGATAGCATCGGACATGGTTGTGGACATAATTTGATTAGTATTACTGGTCTTGCTTGTGCTATAGCATTCAAAGCATTATTGGATCAAAATTTGATCCAAGGAAAAGTCGTGCTTTTTGGAACTCCAGCAGAAGAAGAAACAGAAGGAAAAGTGGTTATGGTGAATAAAGGCGAATTTCAAAAACGCGTTGATTATGGATTAATGTTGTAAGAATTTATTTATACTACATACAATACATACATAATCAAATTATGAACATTTCTTGAAATTAGCTCACACACACACACACACACACACATATATATATATATATATATATTTATGTATGTATATGATGCTATCTTTCTTTTTATTATATATATAGACATCCTTATCCTTATGATTTGAATTATTGTAATATGTTGGCATTGGATATTGGTATCATTGAATTCTTTGGTAAGGCATCTCATGCTGGTATGAAGCCATGGGAAGGAATAAATGCTCTGGACGCATTTATGCAAGGCTGGAACAATATGTCAATGTTAAGACAGCAAACATTGACAAGTAACAGGTTGGGCAGTGGTTAATTTATTGGGATGTTGAATGTATCATGCGTTATATCATGGGTTTACTAATGGATCAACATATATATAGAATCCATGGTATTATTTTGGAAGGTGGAAAATCGGTAAGTAATATATAAGCTGTTAAAGAAATGTATAGATATGTGTAGATATGTACTAATATTAATTTACAAAAATACTTGAAGCCGAATGTTATTCCAGGTAAGTTTTATTATGAGAAAAAAGAATGTTAATCTTAGGAGCTTATGTATATTACACGCAAGTTATTTATTTTATATATTATAATAGATTATGTTTCAGGAAAGTTTGTAGCGCGTTCTCTCAAATATGATCAATTAGTTGAACTCAAGCAAAAGTTGGAAAATTGCTTTCAATCGGCAGCAGATGCAACTGGATGCAAGGTTAAAATTACTTGGGACAAGAATGGTGAAGTGAAAGGTAAAAAAAAAAGTTTAGTTGTCTTTTTTTCTAATCTATATCCAGTAATAGACACTTCTCATATAGTAGATAATGACAGACATCCTTTAACTTTTTAATGATAACACAACAACATTATATATATAGACGTGTTTATGAATGATACATTGACCGACATTTACATTGATTATATGAAACAAGAAAATGCGGATATTTTACCTCGAGTTGAAGAAGAAAAGATATTGACAGGCAGTACTGACTTTGGCAATGTGACAGCAGTTATTCCTGCTACTCATCCACAGTATGTAAAAATAGGATTTGATATCATTGGGTATAAAAATGCAGGATTATTCATGAGTGACAATTAAACTAAAATATATATACTATATATTATTCTTAGTTTTGGTATCGGGATCGATGCACCTATTCACTCTATCAAGTTCACAGAAGCCGCGCGCACGGAAACTGCTCATCATCATGCTATTCGAGCTTCACGATGCCTTGCTAAAGCAGCAGCAAAGGTTTTTGTTGATGATGAATTATACCAACAAATGGTTACTGATTTCAGAAAAGGAAAACAATAACAACAACGGATTGTCTTAAAATAAAATAAATTCGTTTAATATATTATTAGTAGCTATACGTAGTATTATGTTTACACCATTCAAAAAATAAAATAATTTTAAGGTTTTCACTCAGAGCTCTTTTCTGAGATTAACTTTTATTATAAACCGTACTCTTTTTTTTTCTTTTAACTCTTCATTCAAGAGAATTAAGAACCTGGAACATTATAAATACTATAAAACTGTACATTTATAAACTATATTTAATTTGTATATTCAGAATTATGTTAATATATGTATTAAAATAATTCACTATGACAATCACCTAAAAACCTTGACATAATGATGATCTCCGGTACATCGGACAACACCTCTGCATTATCCTTATCGGATGTCTAAGTTTATTGTAGTACACATTCTGCACCACCGACGAAACGGGCAAGCAAAGAGTGTTTATTCCGATGCAAAAAATGCTATGGCAATATGTATAAAAAGAAAAGGCAGGGTCCTCCTTCCTGTGGTTGTAAAAAAAAAAAGTCTCTTCTCTTTTTCACATACACAAACTCGCCTTCTTCTATTCATTTTTCAAGACATGAACTCAACAGTCGACAAAGTTATTACTGACACTATTAACGGTCTTGATTCCGAACTTCGTGAAATTAGTCTTAAGGTTTTACTTTTACTTCTTGTTTATTTTTTATTCTCTGTTTTTTTTTCTCGGTCATCATGACTTTCCAAGGAACAGTTAACTCAATTGCTTAATGAATGGACACATGGTATAGATTCACGAGAATCCCGAACTTGGAGAACATGAATATAAAGCTTCTCGTTTATTAACCGAGTATCTCGAAAACAAAGGTTTTCAAGTAACGCGTGGACCAGCTGGTATGCCTACAGCGTTTATTGCTGAATATTCAAACGGTGAAGGTCGTCGTGTGGGATTTTGTTCTGAATATGATGCATTACCAGGGTAACAAAAAAAAAAAAAAAAAAGCGGGAGAAAATTTCGTATCACCTAAATTAAAGTAATGGATGGGGGTAATAGATGATAAGTTCATTGATAGACTTGAATGTTTCTTATGTATATTAGTGTTGGACATGCTTGTGGACATAATTTAATTGCTGGTAATATAATGAAAAAAAAATCTCGTTTTATGATACACCCTTTTCATGCGACCTTCTTTTAACATTTGTTTATTTTTTTTTTACGTAAAAAAAATATAGTGAGTGGTCTTGCTTGTGCAATTGCTACTAAAGCACTCTTAGAACAAAACTTGATTAAGGGATCCGTTGTTTTATATGGTAAAAATAGTCTTTTTTTTGTTTGTTAAGTTGTACATCAATGTATTCATTTGGATTTTTTTTTTGCTCTCTGTTTAATTATGATGTCTAACCATACAAAAACAGGTACACCTGCAGAAGAATCAACTAGTGGTAAAATTCAATTTGTTCAACATAATGAAATTAAAAGTCGTGTAGACTTTGCTATGATGTTGTAAGTTTCTAGTTTATTATCTAATTACTATTCTAAATAAAAATGATTTTTTTCTAACTAACTCAAAACATCTATTCTAAACTATAAATATATATAAATATATGTATTTTTCTATAATAATTAGACATCCTGGACCCAGTAATGGAATGTTCATGAAATTACTCGCATTAGATATGCTTAAAGTGGAATTTTTTGGCAAAGCATCCCATGCTGGTATGAAACCATGGGATGGAATAAATGCTTTGGATGCTTTTATGCAAGGTTGGAATAATATTGCCATGTTGAGACAGCAAACATTGACCAGTAACAGGTATGCAATATCAATTTTTGTTTGTTTGTTTATTTGGAATACAAAGACTAATTGAACTTACACTATAAATATAAGAATTCATGGTATTGTTTTGGAAGGTGGAAAATCAGTAAGTTAAAATTATTCAACTTGCTAAATATGTATATTGATAATTAATCTTTTTTTTTAAAAAAAAAATTAAATTGTTCTACAGGCCAATGTCATTCCAGGTTTGTACAACAGAAAAAAGCATTTATGCTATACTCTTCCTCTAATTGAAAAACGACACAGTCATATCTAACAATTGATATTATATATGATGAAAAGATTATGCTGCTGGAAAGTTTTATTGCCGCTCTATTACACGTACTGAATTGGCTGAGCTTAAGCCTAAAGTTGAAAATTGTTTCAAGGCAGCTGCCGGTGCTACTGGATGTGAAGTGAAGTTGACTTGGGCACCCTATGGTGCAATCGATGGTAATTTTACAATACATAAAGAAAAATTATGATTACATAAACTCAACACCATAAAATATGTTTCATTATTTTTTTGTAGATGTATTCCAAAATGAAGCATTGGCACATCGATTTATTGATTATATGAAACAAGTTGGATCACCATTCCTCCCTCGATCAGAAGAAGAAAAAATGGTTAGCGGTTCGACAGATTTTGGAAATATCAGCTGGGAAGGTTAGTAACATATATAAGTCCAAAATATATTACATAATGATAATAATAGTGTTGTTGATCCAACTTGTTTTTTATTAGTTCCATCAATTCATCCTGGTTTCGATATTGGTACAGTAGCCGCAAATCATACTAAAGAATTTGCAAAACAAGCAGCTACTATGAAAGCACATCATTGTGTAATTCGAGCAGCCATGTGTCTGTCACGTACTGCTGCCAACGTATTTCTTGATGATGAATTATATGAGAATGCTGTTGCAAATTTTAAGAATGGTAAACATCACTAATGGTGATAATTATAACCATAATAATAATAATAATAAGTAATAGATAATGATATTTTTGGATATTACCATTATGTAATTTTTTTCTGTATTTTTAAAACATCGTATGAATATAATTTAATATATTCATCTCTACTATTATATTTTATATCAATATTTGTTACCAAATCAAAAGTCAACTTTCTGGTGTCGAACCTTATAAAAAGATATTAGCTTGCGTTACTTGATTTATGTTTTTATATATGTTGAGTATTTTTGAGTGTAAAATGTGTGTCCTTATATTAGGTAGCTCATAATATATTAAACAGGACGGGGAATCAACAACCCTTTTTTTTATAAAACAGCTATCATTGGGAATTATATGAAATATGTACATTGTAGAAAAAGTATTAATAATGAATATGTTTATTAGAACAGATTATATTTTACTTTGGTTAAAAGTTTATATTTAGATACTGCTTCTTCGTAAAAGATAACTTTGATGAAGAAACTGATGTTGCCTTTCAGCATCAAAAGAAAACCACATTGTTCAATGCAGGGATAGTATGTAGAGCCAAGCTTCTTTTTTTTTTCATGAGTTGAGTTGGTCCATGGCTTAGATAATGGTGTGAGATGCCATAAACGACACATTAACAAAAGAATAAAAGGGAATCCATCATATTTATTTACATTATCATGTGCGTACGTATATAGCGATGAAAAAATATTAACTACGGAAGCTAGCAACCGCGGATATCTAAATCTACTTTTTAAACATTATCATTCGATAATTTGTTTTTCGTTTATTTCATTGTTTCCATGGAATAATAAATTAAAAAAAAAGTTAGATATTAAATACGTGTGATTCGTTTCATGACGTAACAGGAAAGTTTATCTTACAAAGTTCACAGCATCAAAATATAAGAATAATGATGCCTAATTATGGTTTTTATTACTTTTTGTTACATATTATTACTTTATACAGTTTATGTATCATTTTACACTTTGGGAAAAAGGTTTCTGGTTCTGAAAAAAGATAGATCTAATATCATTAAGTGAGGCTGGTGATAGATCTTGGGGTGTTACAGCTATTAAACAGAGTGAAAATAACATAAGCGTTTTTTTAAAGGCTTCTTCTTGAGTATACATTTACAACAATAATATGTTCATGTTTACTGTTTCATTATGCTCCTACATAGAACTTTTTATTACATAACAAGTAAGCGGAGATTGTTGTTGTACATTGTAGGTATTGAAAGATATGATGATACAGTCATCAGTAAATGTGGAGTAGATATGCTAATAAAAAATAAGTACGTAACAAACAAAAACAATATCATCATTGTTGTTGTTACTACCTGCTATTACTCCGCTTCTTGTTAAAACCTCTAATGGTTATGAAACAAATACACTACGTAGTAAGTGATATCATGCATAAAGTATCAGAATGTAGTTTAGTTGGTTTTTTCTTCATGTAAAAATACATTATCTAATAATTAGATGACTCGTTTTGTTTATGAAGTATCATAATTAGAAAACAGTAAGATTTTATATTGAAAAAAAAATCATTGGGATGTAAAATAATTCATTACTATCAAATCATTGCTGTTTTTTTTTTACTGTAATAACTTTTTTGCCTGGTTATATTATATTTTACATACCCCCATTAAGAAAATAATATTATTCATTGGGGGGGGGGTTCTTTTGTTATAATTATTGTAAATGCATAAATATATAATTAATACTGCATAACGTTGAACGGAACCGAAAGTACCGAAAAAAATTTAAAAAGGGGGGGGGAAAGAAAAGGTCATATGATCACTTTTTTTTTACTACATCAGGAATGATAATTGATTTGATTTTTTGCTGTGAATGGTTAAAAAAAAAACCAACCTTTATCAGTATGCATCAGTAAAAAAAAAAAGGTATATCACATGGCTAGATATAGTTTTTTTTTTTGGAGATCGCCGTCATCCATTATAATTTCTCAGCAATAAATAGTAAAAAAAAAAGTGGTACCACATGCCATAAAATTTAATAATAAAATAATGGAATGATATTGAAATTGAAATTGATGAAAAAAGGAACCAAGGAACAGAAAAAAAAACTTATCATATGCGAGTGTTTCTATGGAGATTTATGTTTCTATAAAGATTTAATGTTTCTATGGAGATTAATATTAATGGTATCATACATATAATGAATCGAGATAACCGATAACCGCGGAACGCATATTATTCTTTCTTGCATCTCTTACTATTATCATTCGATGTATACTGTTTATGTATACAATATTAGTAATAATATCGAATGAGAGCATTAATATCATTATATGAAAATAAAAAAGTATTCGCGTGTTTTTTTTTTTTTTTTTTTTTTTTTGAATGAAATAATCAATGCTTAGTTTTACTTTTTGTATCATCCCACATGTTACTGCGCCTTTTAATGTTTATTACATCCATTTATGAACCAATCAATGACTTTTGGAACAACTGTTTTTCTTTTTTCAACATACAAAATAGATAGACAGACATTAATTGGGTAATCAGGGTTCAATAATTAAATGTTCTTCCACTCTAACAATTTTTTTTTTTACTTCTCCGCATTTGAAGGGTTTTCTGTTTCTTTTACTGGTTCTTTACCCTTTTTCATTATCGGAGCAAAAAAAGATTACCGGTTTTAGTTGTATTATTGGTTTAAATTTATTTATTTATTATACCGAAATGACCAACAATGCAAACATCAGCCCTTTGGTATGCAAATCCATACAATAATAGTTATATATAAACATATGGATTTGAAAATGAATAAAATATAAATGTGATCTTAAACCAATCCAATTATATTATTATAAAAAAAAAAAAAAGAAATAAGATGCTATAATTTATTGTTGATGTGGGAAACAAAAAGTTTTTTTTTTATTTGAATATAATATAAGTCCTAAACAATGAAGTTCTAATTTCATTCCGCGGAACCACATTTTGGTTTCAGGTACCCTTTTTTTTTTTTTTGTACATATCCATGTGACTTCAAAAACGTCATGAATTGAATTTGTTGAGCACAACAAAAAGCGATTAGATGTGTGTATATATAGTAATAAACTTATTGATAAATCGATTGATAAACAAATATATAGAAAATAATAATAATCAATTGACTTTTTTCAAGTTCTATTAGATTCTATTATTATATAATTGTCAAAAAAAAAAAAAGATATAGAAATAAACTTCGGAATACGGAAGGGATTAAAAAAAAATAGTCGTATGGAATTATGAAAAGACCAATTGTATTTAAAAAAAAGGAGGTGGTTTTTCATTTATTATTTTTTTTTTTTGTGTTTCTTTTTAGTGTTGTTGTATCATCCAACTGTTTTTTTTTGAGTTATATAACAGTTCAAATAATCATAAATCATAAGGAAAAAAAAAACTAGTAACTTATATATTTCCCCGTTCTCTTTGCCTGTCTGTCCCCACACTTTTTTTTTCCTTTTTCTTTTTTCTCTCATCACGTCTTTTAACTTTTTTTTTTTTTTTTTTTTTTCGTTGCTGATTCAATCACTGTAAAAAAAAAAAAAGTCAAAACTTCATCAACGAATTACAAATATACCAAACAATAACAACAACAACAAAAACCACCGCGTTTTAACTAGTTTATCCCCCCACCCCCTTTCCTCTCTCTTTTTTTTTTATTCACTTTTCCATTAATTTTTATTATTTTCTACATTCGATGCAAAGCATAATTACAGGTGAATATATTTTGAATCAATTCAATGTCCAGACTCGATCTTGTAATTTATTTTTATTTTTATTTCAGTTATTCTGTGTTACTCATATCTATATATATTTTGGGTATTATAGTGAATCAAACAAACACACAGGAACAACAACAACGGGACAATATAATTATTCGGTATAATAATCTACCAACCCCTCTCTTCCCCCCACACATTTTTTATTTATTTTTATTTTCCTTCTTTCCTGAAATATATATATCTGACAAAAAAATATATCATATAGAACGACGAATAGTAATAATAACAACGATAACGTTGAAGAAGACGAACTTGAAAATTTATCATTAGCAGCAGACGGATTAATTCGATTAAGAGAACATCCTGAAGACGACGAACGACCAAAAGAAAGTATCAGATTTGCACAAGAATCATTACACAGTTACCAATTTTCATCATCTACATCTACAACCACTCGTACAGATCTAGTTGAATTACGAAAAAGTTTAATGAATCGATCCATTGATTTTATGAAACATAAAAATACAACGACATCTTCATTTAAAACAACACCTGATACTGTACCTGCTCATTTTCATTCATCTAGTTTATTTCATTATTATAATGATATAAAAAATCATCAGCATCAACATCATAAGAATCATTATTATCAGTATCATAATCATCATCATAATAATGATTTATTATTTGGTACAAGTAGAAGTAAAACAAAAAGTGTAGGGTATGATAGTCCAGTAACATTTTTTAATGTGGAACAATATCGTGCTTCACGACGTCGTCAACAAAGCAATCCTATGCCAGATATAAAAGAAGGAGCAAAGTCTTCTAGACCTGTATCACCCGTAACACCAGATGATGTCGATCTCGTCACTGAACAACTAAAGCATATGCATAATAATCATGGTAGCAATGACTCACGCGCATCCACCAATACAACACATCTTTCATCTTCATCTTCTTCCTATTCTTCATGTACAACATCAACCACTTGTTCAGATGATAACAATAATAGCAATAATTCATCTTCAACTTTATCACCACAGCAACAAAGACCAGACATTCAACGACATGCATCATCTTCAACGACTATTTTTCCACATCCAGCATTACATAATACATCACGATTTCTACCACAAAATCAAGCTATATTAACAACATACGATGATTGGCGAGTCATACTCTCAAATGATATTGCAGCACAAGTATTAGTGGGTATAGGAGGGAGCTGCCGTGGACTCGTGGGGAAATCTGTAGTCGACTTTATCGAGCCATCATACCGAGATCGCTTTCTGGATATGGTAACCAAAAGACGGGAGGAGCTAAGCCATTTAGAAGACAGTATGGGTGGAATGGTTCTTATTTGCGGCAACGTGGTATGTGCACGCGCTCTCTAATATTTTTTAAAATTTTTGTAAATTGATCCAAATCCGCGGAAAGCAATTTTATTAAGCTCACAAAAATAATAATAATAATTGTATTTATATATAAAAATAGTTACCTATCATAAAACAAGATGGTTCTAGATCGGCCGCATCTTTATGGCTCAAAGAGAAACGGAATGATGCCGGCTCTCCGGTCTATATCTGGATTTTTGAAGAAGTATTCGAAACAATTACTCATATTACTGTTGACATTCAGGTAAATAATAAATTAATTTTTAAAAAAAAATTTGAATTGACTTTTCCTATTTTTTTTGGAGAGGGGGTTTGATATTAAGTTATTGACTATATATATATCTATTTAATTATGAAATAGGGTATTATTCAATACACAGATGATTCAGTTCACGAGCTTTATGGATATGAACCCGGCGAATTGATCGGCAAGTCAGTTGACATGTTAATTCCGTCGCTTAAACAAGTACAAGACATCACCCGATTACGGTTTTTTGGTAGTAGAACAAAGCTTGGAGCACAATTTCCCATTGTCGCCAAAGTACATACAGCCAACAATGATTGTTTTACATTACGAATCACATCGATACCAATGATTGCTGGACTCGTGACCATTCGAAAAGATGGAACTATAGAAGGATGCAATACAGTTTTTGCTGGATATATGTTTGGTCTTTCACAAGAAGAGCTTGTTGCAAAACATATTGCTGATTTAATGCCTCAAATTCCAGCTTTACTTGATTGTTTACAACGGGATGATTTATTACAACATGGTATTATTATCAATAGTCTTATATGTCGCAAATTAATCGCTGATAGTGATGAGGATTATAATAATACAAACTATTCGTCAACAACTACAAATAATTACAATAATAATAAGAATGGTACACCAATTAGGCGTCTTACACATGCACCTAATGGTCAGGTTTTACCCATCCTTTTGGCTATACATCGAGATAAAACACCTTTTGAAATTCAATTACAACTTAAGCTTGTAGAAGGTTCAAACGACGTATGTGCATTATGGATTACTTTTGATCGAGAAGCGACATTTTCACGAGTTGGTCATACAAGTTTAATAAGTAATCCACCATTAGAAATAAAACAACATGATGGATTAGGTTTACCAGCAGCAAAACGACCTCCTTCTTTGGAAAAATCAGAACACGAATTTGATGATGATGAAGAATTATTCTCAACAACACAACAACAAAAACAAACAATTTTATCCCCACAGCCGACATCTACAACAACAATACCAAAAGAAGAAAAATCGAATTATGAACAAAAACAAGAAACTATACCTATTCCAACATCGATATCGACTGCAGCAGTTGTAGAAGAACGACCTTCACGAATCATTACCAGTTTTTCTCGGCCTACTTTTTTTAGCTCTTCACAAGGTGCCACAACAACAACAGCAGCAGTTGTACCATCTTCTCCCATTTCACCATGTACTCCACGATCACGACCTTCTTCACGTCCACCGTCAACCCAAGTTATATTACCTGATTATTCTGCGCAAACAAATGCAACCACCATTGATGATTATACAATAGTCGACACTCTTGGCCAAGGTGCATACGGGCTTGTCAAGCTGGCGGTGAAAAAAAATGACCCGGAACAAAAAAAAGTTGTGATCAAGTACGTGATCAAGTCCCGGATCCTGGTTGATTGTTGGACCAAGGACCGCAAACTCGGCGTAATTCCGGTTGAAATTCATATCTTGCATACTTTACGAAAAATCCCACATCAAAATTGTAGCGACATGTTGGATTATTTCGAAGATGATGATCATTATTATGTTGTCATGGGACTTCATGGTGTAGGCATGGATTTATTTGATTATATCGAATTAAAGAATGGTATGATGGATGATGAAATCCGAGAAATCTTTAAGCAAATTGCCCAAGCTGTATGCCACTTGCATGATAACAAGATTGTGCATCGTGATATCAAGGATGAAAATGTTGTATTGGATCAAAATGGTGGTGTACGACTGATTGATTTTGGTAGTGCGGCGTACCTGAAAGGACGGCGGTATGATACATTTGTTGGTACCCTTGATTATGCTGCACCCGAGATCTTGGCGGGACAAACTTATGAAGGACCTGCACAAGATATTTGGGCATTGGGGATCTTGTTATATACTCTTGTGTATCGAGAAAATCCATTTTATGATATTGATGAAATTTTAAGTCACGAATTACGGGTACCATTTGTACTATCTGACGGTAAGTTTTGTACAATCCAAGGGGAAAAATAAGAAGAGAGATTAGCTTTTTTATATATATTTTTTTCGGTGTAAATTATATTTTACTTATATATCATTATAATTATTATTAGGTTCGTTGGATTTAATAAAAAAGATGCTGGATCGCAATGTGGATCAACGACCAGATATTCACACAGTGCTGGCACACCCGTGGTTGAATTAATAAACAATTGTATTTTTTTTACCCTTCTATTTTTTTTTATATTTTCTTTATAAGCCCTCTCTTCTTTTTTTTTTTTTTACTTTTTCCATTGTAGATTTTTTTTCCCACCTACCATTTTCCTTTTCCACTTTTTACCCTATTTTACCCTACCCTTCTACCCACCCAATGTATAGCATTCCATATTTCTCTTTATTTCTTTCTTATGATGATAGATAATATATCAATACTTTTTTTTTATTTTTTTTTTGGATTTTTTTTAAATTAAAAATCTATATGATATAATATATATATATACATACATATATATAAACAAACAAACAAACACTTTTTTTTTTTTACAACAATATCAAATTTCTAAAATCCTTTACCAATACCCGTCTTATCAATTACTGCTTTAATAGCTGAATTTTCTTCTTGACATAATTCTGGATGAACATAAAATAAGCTTTTTGGTTTGGCAGCTTTTCCATTCACTTGACCCGAGGCCTTGGATGGATCCATTACCATTAATGATGTAAATATCCGACTAGCAGGTCCAAGACTTTCAATAGGTACTTTGGTTTGATGATCTCTGGCCAAAAAACTTAAAGTATGTATGGTTAACTCGTCGTTTGTTTGACTGATTTTGGTAACATAAGGTGACATGACCCATTGAATAAGACCTGTAGAAGCTGCACTGGTAGTAACAGCAGCACCTACCAAAGCGGCCTTAGCAATAAAAGGAACAGGAACATCAATGAGAAATACAAAAGGTGAAATGCCGGTACCAAGACCAAGTGATGTGACTGAAAATATTTTTAATTTTTTGGCAACATTGGAAAGAGGTCCTGTATAAATCGTTTCATTAACGGGTTTGGTTGTTGTAGAATGAGTCCAACGGCGTTGTTGTTGGTGAACAAGTGATCGTAACATGTTGATAGATTATTTTAAGTGGCAAACAACAGTGGCTTTTTCCTGCCCTGCGTGAAATTAAAGCAAAAGTGTGAGCGGAGAAGTACTACCTGAGTAAGTCGATCATTGTCTTAAAATAATGATCGTTCTAGGCACCTTATTGTTTACTTAATTTTTTTTTCAGAAGAGAAGCATTATATAGTTGAATGAATTATTTAATGAACTAAAATCATAAGAGAAGTATATATATATATATTTGTATGTGTGTTTAAGTTACCAAAATATTATTACCCTACTTCGTTACATAAAATGTCTTTTTCCTGATTAGATTATATAACGTGCTCAATAACACCTTGTTTGATAAAAGTTCATTATATAATATTGATATAATTAATAACAACAGCGTTGAATTAGCGTTACCATTGTTATACATATATTTTTTGATTAGAACAAGTCGTATATCTTAATGACCACAAAATGTTTTATGTATAACAACAATATTTCTTATTACATAGTATGTAATAGTAATGCATAAAAAGAAAGCATTACCAAACAATATCAATTATAAAAAAAAAAGGCTATTAATGCAGAAACTACTGCTGATAGTAAATATATTTTCATAATATTATCACTGAATACATGTTTCTTCAAATTGATTTATAGCATGCATGTATGAATAATTACTTAACATTTTTAATTATGCTATGTTATAATAACATTTGTTGTAACATCTGTTATTTTAGAACCTTGTAGTCACTAGCAGATGATATTCTATATTATAAATGATAAACATAATGACATCTTGGCTGTTGAGCTATGTTTTCATTATATACTCCTGTTGTGGTCAAATCATATATATTATACGTCCCCACTACAAGTATCAGTTCTTTTTGTTTAATATACGTATCATTGTCTTTTTATATGAGTATTACAGCCCTGTAAATAATATAAAAAGGGTCAAGTATTTTGCAGCAAATAGTTAGCCCTTCCAACTATAAAGAGCTACAATTCAATAACAAGCAAACCAATTCAATTTCGATCCTTACAAACTACTTTTCAATTTCTCATATAACGTTTTGTACGACATCGTTACCATTACAATGCAGATTTCCATCATTTTTCTTATCATTGCTTTTCTTTCTACTGCTAGTCTTATCCTGGCAGGACCTATTGATCCTTGTTCCTATAATCCAGATGACTGTTGGAATGACAAACCCACACCAAAATCATCATCAGAAACTATTATGCCCGACAAATACTCTACCTTCTTGGGACTTTTCTTGGCTGCTAGTGCTATTGGTATTGTACAAGAATTTTCGTAGTCATATAAACTTTTGGCATAGAAGAATTGTTAATACGTACGTAATTCCATTCAAAAATACGGTTATTTTTGTTTTCCATTATAATCCCTCCCCTCTCATTTTTGTTTAAACCCATTGTGTTCATGCCATAAAATAAGAAATGTAGTTAAATATATAGCTAAAGAGAACATTTATTAAAATATAAATTTTTCCAAGTACGTAATAAAATTCTATATATGGGGTATCTTTATTGTTAAAACAAATATAACATTTGTTGCATGCTACTTCTTTTGCTCTACCTATTTTTTCCACCTTGTGCTTTAGAGTGTAGTTATAATCTCTTAGCTACTTATATTGTACTGTTGGCGATGAATGCAGAATACCTTATTTAATCAAGTTATAAAGTTATTGTGTATAGTTATGGTAGTGCTATATGTCATAGCACAACCTCGTTGTATTAGTAAACTCTTATACAAAATTTATGTTATTAAGGACCTTCTTTTTCTTTATTTTCTTTATATTTTTTATATTTCGTTCACCTCATCGGACAATTTGTAATAACCAAGTTATTGGTCATCTTCTTGATCAAGGATTGCGCAGAAACGAGCAAAAGTTTGAAGAATATTAGTTATTAAATAGCGATATAGTTTATATAAAAGTATACAAAGGTTAGGAACAATACAGTTCTTGTGTGATTTATATCATTATAATAATATTAATTATTTACATAAATTACTATACAAAGCAAATTTCTAAATATCTCGGGTAAAAGGAGTTTTATCGTCGTCATCGCTGGATCTATTTGTCATCGTCATTTGATCACCATCGATTGAATTTTGTGTGTACCTCACTGACATTGTTTGGCGAGTGGTACAATTGTTACTATCTGAGGTTTGCTGTCGTAGTTGACGCCGTCGAAATGGACGTTGCAATGCAGTTCGTACCCGTGATTGTAATGTTGTGTTCGACTGTTCTGATGAATCCATATCAATACTAATATCATTATCATTATGGCGATTGTTGATAATATCGTGTCCATTATTAAGTTCTTGTAGTACTTCGCTGTCAAGATAATATGCTTTTAGCATTGCTTCCAATAATTGTTGTCGTCGACACATTATCTGGTTGTCATTTTTCAAGTCTTTATACATTTCTTTTAGTTGATTCAATTCGTCTTCTAAACGTAATGTGTCTGGTATTATAGTACGAGACGTTTTATCAGCTACTGTGTTATCTTGAAAGCTTATTGCTGCTTCAGTCTCCTTGTGAACTGTTGCTTCAGAATTGGTTGTGGTTTTAGGTAACATTACAATTTCATCGTCGGCAACACCATAGTTTGTCTTTCGATTTCTTTCTGTGCCGGATAGTGCTGAGTGTATAGCAAGATTATGTTCGTTTTGCATCAAACTTTCGTTATTATAAAATAACTCTTGATCTACCGGGTGTACTAATGGTATCGGGCGCCCCAAAAATCCAAACCTATCATAAAGCGCTCTTTGTATCGATACCTTGAGATTTTTTGGAGAATACCTTTGTACAATTCCATATGGCGAGAATGGTCTAATTCCATAGAGTGAACTATGAATAGCGGCTACCAGAGCAAAGAGACCGCCGACGGACCCGAGAACGTTTATAATTGTGTAAATTCGTTGCTCACGAAGCGTAACCCAGCTTAAATTACTCGGCTGGAGTTTGATAATAGATGCAAATGAATCCGATACATTAGCTAAGTCCTCGTTTCGTGTTTCAGTTCGGAAATCCAATATTATTTCTTCAGTTGCTTCATATGTAGGGGATAAACCGACTACGTTCCATGTTGTATCTGAAAGGTCGTAACGGGTTTGATATTCAAAATCGATCATTAAATGGGGAGGTTCGCTGCCATTTAAATCAACTGTATACTGATTGTTATATTCTCCTACTGCTCGATTATCTGCTTCGTCATTGCTCCATCCAATATATTCTTCTGTTTCCAATTCCTGATCTAATGTTTCTTTCCATGGAAAATTGTCAGGGATAGAATCAATGTAAGTAAGTACGTTCGGATTCGGAACATATGGATTATACAAGTCAATTTGCAAAGTATGTTTTAAACTTGAGTTATCAAGAGTGTAATCATAGGACAACTGTAGTCTATTGTAAGGCGGAAAACCTATGTTCTTGTAAGTGTTACCGGCCCATAGAAAGTAACAATTTACTAGGTCATATGGTGGCTTGTATGTGGAATATGGATAGTGTTTGGATCTGTTGAACATTGGTACATTCACAAATTCATTACAAGTGGTCAGCTCTGAATTATAACCATCATCTCTATTACATAAAGCGGTAACATTGGTCGATAAAACCCCTTGAAAGCAAAGTCGGATATCTAAACATATAAAAGTGTAACAAATAAATTCACTTATAATTACTCCTCAGATGAAAAATTAAATAGTATCGATTCATATATGTTTTTATACCTGGAAAAAAAATAGGTCGATTAGACTCCTCGGTTGGCAACGTTACTTTTGGACTGTTTATAATCAACAAAATATTGTATGCAAAATAAGCCCAGAAAACAAAGCTTAATATTAACTTTGTTAGAAAACGTGAGTATTCAACCCAACGTGGCTCCCCGACTCTATATGTGTTATATATCGATTATTGTAAGTAATAATATCTAAATACAGTTTTAAACGTTCACGACATTGAATTGAATGCCTTTTCTAAATTTATGAATTACATGTACCTTGGGTGGCCCATATAGCTATAATATACTTTTTTTACCACTTTTTTGACACCTTTTTTCCAACAGAACCACAATAGGACAATAATTAATAAGGAAGGCAGTGTATAAAAAAGAACTTTTTTATAATAGATGAGTGAAGGTAAAGAAACCGAGTTATCCAACTGCTCCAACTCATCCGGAGTAGCTGGAAAAATCAGATTAGATATGAAAATCTCACTCTTGGTGTCGAACATAAACACTTGGTTCTCATTCCATATATAACCTTTATTAGTATGCAGATATAGGAACGAGGATATGAAGTAGTCAGCTTATGGTATCTTCTAGTAAAAAATAATATACTAATCAAATTAAAGTATTTTTATACCTTGCATCATAAGGATACGTGTATTGTTGTATAGATTCGCTATATGGAAGACACTCCAAGATTGTGATAAGATCGACGGGTGGCCTTCATCTATGATTTCGTTCCATAACCACTGAGATATATCTAACACAAACACAAAAATGGAATCCTCTATATCACCTTTTATTTTTTAAACGTATAAAGAAAGCTTAGTTGAGGGAAAACACAATAACAGGGTAAAATTATTAACAAACTTGCCTGAATACAAGTAGTATAATAGATTTTTATTCGGCCCTATATATTGTAAATAAACAGTAATCTATATCAGTCCTAAGCTGAACTGACTTGCATTTTATTATAACATAAGTCTGCTTATTACGCACTTGCTGCGTTGAACAACTTTTCCAATTTCTTTACGTAGTATGAAACCATAAACACATACCTTGAAAAGTAGTTTCGTAAGGAAGTGACATAGTTTTAAACGCAAGTTCTTTGCCTCCAAATGTTTTTTGTTCAACTAAACTATTTTTACTCGGATCAAACAAGCAAGCCAACTGGTCAACCCCTGTAATATATAATATTTGCTGATCTCTATTTATTTTCAGTCAACGTTAGCATTTAAAGTAGTAAAAAAGAAAAGGTGTACAAAGTCCCAGAATGCGTTAATGATAGAGGGTTTATTGATGCGTTAAATACTGTATATATCTTACTCTAACATAATTGCATGAACATTTTTTAACGATTCTGCTCCGATTGTCGTATTTTCTTGGGATATTGCCGGTGCAAATAACTGATGAATAGGATCATACTTCCATATTATAACGGAGTCGGTAGTACCATTCGTATCTGTCAGCTTTCCTCCAGTAATATAAATATTTCCATCTGATGCTCCCATGGCTGAAGCAAATGCTCTATTCTTTGGCGGAGAAATTACTCTACTTTCGTTTGCTTGTGATTGAACAATAGCAGGAATGGACGTCCACTGCGAATCACTAAAATCATACTGTTCTATGTACATCGGCACATCTTCACTTATACTTCTCTGGGTTTCTCGATAGCCTCCAAAAAATAAAACACGATCATCATTGGTTGGATCCATTACTGCGGAAGCACCGGTAGCAAACTTTTTATAATCACGACTATTGTCAACAAAATCGTAAGATAAAGTGTGTTCTTTGTCATCAACGTCGATGATGTTGAAATATGGCACGATGTCCCTAAACGATTCTGTAGAGTGTATACCTTCACCACCCCATACATATCCCATGTTATTTCGTTCAAAAGTTGCTGAGTATCGTCTTGGCGGATTCCTTAGCGGGTCCGACAAGTTGTAATTTGGTGTGGTAAAAATTTGCATCGAAGGGTCGCTGTATGCATATAGAATAATACTGAAATAGCTGTCAATAAAAGCTATAAAAACAAAAAACCATAGTATGGTAATGATTCTCCATCTTTGGTGTCTGTACAACATTAGAGAAATAATAAAAAAAGAAGAAAGAAGAAAAAGAACAGAAAATGTTTGCCGGATCTATTTTTTTAGCACTGCTAAGCCTACTATTAGATTAGGATTGGTAACACAGTAATAAAGAAAGGTTGACTTGTTTGTTATGCTTTAAGGGGCTATATAATTAGAAAAGGAAGAACTTGGTATATACATTTACCGTAAGCTACAAGTATATATTTTAAAGTAGGAAAAATAAAAAAAAAAGTACAAAATACTCGACATGTTGTTCTTTTATTTATAAAAAGAAAAAAGACTTACGCATTACATTTTCGCAAAATCGATGTCGTAAAAATTGGCTAGAACTTTTTGAAAAAACCTATAATTTACCAGAATTGAACTTGCAACAGTGTAACGGTACTAAAAATCATCTACTTTCTGGAATGGCGAAGCATTGAAATTTTCTGTTACTTTTTGATCTCATACACACAATTTTTTTCATAGTTCTAGACATTATACGTAGTTTATACAAATAGATACTCTGTAGCTTTATTACAAATTAATTTAATAGATATTGTAATATATATAAGTAACAAACAATACGTAAATAGAAATTAATTAGAGTAACAACATTATCGAAATTCTAATATCTTTTAATAATTATTTACAATATACGTACATGTGAGCCTATAATATAAAAAGAAATAAGGTAATACGTTACCACGTGTGTGACATATTGTTCATTTTGTTTACTCCAAGGTACTAAGCTGTAAAATGTAATATAAAAAAAGAAGAGAAGTACGACGTACGGGCATTCATTAATCTAAGGAAAATGTAAAAGAATCTAATACATTAATCTGCTTTTGGTATTATACATATTTCTAAACCATACTAATGTTAATATTACGTAATAGCAGATAGAACATTTACGTACCCAAACTGTTAGATAGTACATTTACCATCTATATCGTTCTAGTAATTGAATATTATTATACCTCATTTATAGGCGAAAAAATATATTTCAGCTCCAATTACAATGAGCTATGATTTACACGTACACCCAACAAAGCTTAAAGGGTATTACTACTTATCTAATCGAATTTTTAAATATACATACCATATATTTCAATATTTTCTTTTTAAATTTTTTAATCAAGTACAGCCAGAGATATTATCAATTATATAAATATATATAACACAATGTATGGAAGTATGAAATAATGATTTATAGAAACAAAAATTAAAGTTAATCGTCAGTATTTATTGAAGTTCATATGTAGTTACGCAACAAAGTCTATATTACCTCATTATTTCATGCTTTTGCATTGCTACGTATGCTAATACGTAATTCTGATTATAGACCACACTTTTTAATGTGTTTGCAACATTAAAGAATAAAATAATTACAATGACTCTGTACAATATATAAATATCGCTATTCGCATCGCTACTTAATTCTTAAGGGGCTTATTTTCAGTTATAATTATAATTATTATTATTGTTATTAGTATTACATATTATGCGAAACCTGCCTCTTTCCGTTTCAGTTGCTTGTAACCCAGGCAACATGATTCCCCCCTCCCATTTCTGGTAGTCTTGGTCCTAATAAATACTGTAGATGGTGGGAAGTACTTATTTTTCTTCTATGGTGGTCAACAAGAAATTAATCCAAGTCCCATTATCCGTTAAAGAATATAAATGCAACGTTTTCTTTACACAAAATTCCCCAATGTAGCTTAACCATAAACAAAGAATAACACTAGAACGCTTTCCGCATATCATCAATTAAGAAAAAAAGTATTACAGCTGGTAGAATACCTATATTTATGCTGATGATAACTGGTTATATACTGTACTTCAAGTTATTCCGTACATATCAATTACTAACACTATACTAAAAAGCTTTTAGCCAGAGTATTATATAACTGAAGAGGCAGTCAAAAAAAAAATACAGTCAAATGCCGACAAAATATTCATTACGTGGTAGCAACAAGCTCGATTTTGTACTGAAGCCAAAAGAAAATAATTTAATTGTAAAAGATGCATGATGAAAGAGTACCTAAAAAGAAAAATTTCATTGTTTCCTCATTGCTTTTTATCTATTCTTTCACTTGTACCATAACCATAACCCTATTTCTCTTTTTTTTCTTCTACATCACAAAAATGTTGTTAGTTAATAATTTCACTGTTGTGCTCAAGTAATTGAGTATTCATTGTTGTTATTACTATAATCTATATTAGTTACTGCCTGTTGAAGACGGAATAAAAAAAATATAAAAAGACACCTTTATTTTCGACAAAAAGATAGATTATTACACAACAACAACAACAACAACGATAAACATATAAACTTATTCTCTTGTATTAATTTCTACAGCGACTATATACAACTCTTATATTTCTTTACATTGATTCATTCTCTATTATAAAAATGCGCTTTTCTACTGCTACTATTCTTACTATTCCACTTATTGTTTCTTCTGCCTCTCTAATTATGGCAGAACCTTTTTTCAAAGATGAGCCAAAATCGGCAGGAACTACTATGGTTGACGATAATAATATTCTTTTGGGACTTGTTCTTACCGGTATTGCAAGTGTTGGTTCTTTATTTGTATAATTGTTTTTTTGAATATAAAACTCCACTACTCCTTAACATGACATATCCTTTTATTATTATTATTTCAAAATGTATCTTCTCTTTTGCTTACTATTGTAAGTCGCTCATGCTATTGTTTTAATCTTTTTGATTTAAATAAAATATATAATTTTTTTTTTTTAAAAAAAAAAACTTTGCATAGTGTAATCTTCTTTGTCAGAGTCAATAAAATCATTACTGTGTAACTTCGACAAAACAAAACTGCTAATAAAATCATGCATATCAATAAACTACTTTCAAAAAGAGACAGAAATACACTTTAATTGTTAAACAAATAATCATCCATTTGGTTATTTGTTGCTGCTTATGCAATCAATGACTTGTTTTTCTGTTCACGTAGCTAGATATATTTATGTGTATCCCAGATAATATTATAAAACTTATTAGTATTAACTACGTACATATGAATAATTTTTTTTATCTATGTTTAAACCACATTGATGTATCCATACCATAAAATAATAATAATAGTATTAGTATTAGAGCATATAATTATAATAAATTTAAATCTTTAAGGAATAAAATTCTATCAGTATAGTTATTATATATGGTTAGAGCAAATGGAAAATGTGTTACATGTTTCTTAGAGCATAATTTTCTATCACTTTTTACATTGTGAAATACCCTGTTAGATCAAGTTATAGAATTGGTGTATACAGCTATGACAGTGTTCTATGTAATGGCGTAAACTTTGTAGTACTATTAAAGACTTCTACAAGTTCTGTGTTATTATGAAACTTTCTTTTTCTTTATTTTATGTGTATTTTTTACACTTCTATTACCTCACTAGACACTTCGAAATAATTAAATCATTGAGCACCTTATTGATACGCAGAAAGAAGCAAAGATTTGAAGAACTATTTTACTTTATTTTAAATACCAATATTGCATCTAAAAGTAGAACAAGCTCACGAGCAAGATACTTTTTCCTTTTTTTTTTAAAAAAAAAGTTTTGTAGCTTTTTTCTTTAAGGCTTTTTTTTTTAATTTTTAATTTTTAATATAGAACTTGAGAATATCGTAATATATTATAGTGTTTTAAAAAAGTCTATTTTGATTGAACACATATTATGATAGAGTATAAATATATTACGTACAAGCATATAGCTATTTAAGCCTAGCAGAAACTGCAAAAACATATACAACTTATATACTAGCATTCAGTATATCTGAATGGTATTTCACGGCCTAGTAGTCATAATATATATATTAATTATGTGCTTTATATCATTATAACAATATTAATTATTTACATAAATTACTGTACAAAGCAAATTTCTAAATATCTCGGGTAAAAGGAGTTTTATCGTCGTCCTCACTGGATCTATTTGTCATCGTCATTTGATCACCATCGATTGAAGTTTGTGTGTACCTCACAGACATTGTTTGGCGAGTGGTACAATTGTTACTATCTGAGGTTTGCTGTCGTTGTTGACGTCGTCGAAATGGACGTTGCAATGCAGTTCGTACCCGTGATTGTAATGTTGTGTTCGACTGTTCTGGTGAATCCATATCAATACTAATATCATGATCATTATGGCGATTGTTGATAATGTCGTGTCCATTATTAAGCTCTTGTAGTACTTCGCTGTCAAGATAATATGCTTTTAACATTACTTCCAATAATTGTTGTCGTCGACACATTATCTGGTTGTCATTTTTCAAGACTTCATACATTCCTTGTTGTTTTGCAAATGCCACTTTTAACTGATTTAATTCGTCTTCTAAACTTAATGTGTCTGGTGATATAGTATGAGAAACGATATCAGCTGCTGCACTATCTTGAAAGCTCGATGCTGCTTTAGTCTCCTTGTAAACTGTTGCTTCAGAATTAGTTGTGGTTTTAGGTAACATTTCAATTTCATCGTCCGTAATACCATAGTTTGCATTTCGATTTCTTCTGTCTGTGTTGGATGATCCTGGATGTATAATAAGACCATGTTCGTTTTCCATCAAACTTTTGTTATTAGAAAATAACTCTGGATCTACCGTGTGTACTAATGGTATTGGGCGCTCCAAAAATCCAAATTTATCATAGAGTGTTTTTTGTATTGATGACTTGAGCTTTTTTGGAGAATACCTTTGTACAATTCCATATGGTGAGAATGGTCTAACTCCATAGAGAAAACTATGGATAGCAGCTAGTAGTGCAAAGAGACCACCGACGGAGCCGAGAACATTTACAATTGTATAAATGCGTTGTTCACGAAGTGTAGCACGGCTTAAACTATTTGGCTGTAGCTGGATAGTAGATTTAAATTGGTCAGATATATCAGTTACTCCATTGTTCCGAGTTTCAGCTTGAAAATCTGGTATTATTTCTTCGGTCTTTTGGTATAAAGATGCTAACCCGACTGCGTTCCATGTTGCATCTGAGAGGTCGAGACGGGTTTGATATTTAAAACTGACCATCATACGAGAAGGTTTATTGTCGCTTAAATCAAGTGTATATTGATTGTTATCTTTTATTATTCTCTGATCATCACTAGCTTCATGCTGGGTCCAATCAATATATTCTTCTGTTTCCAACTCTTGATTTGTGTTTTCTCCTCCCAGATAAGATTCGGGGATAGAGTCAATGTAAGTGAATATATTCGGATTGGGAATATAGGGAGTATATACGTCAATTTGCATGGTATTTCTCAAACTTGAGTTATCAAGAACATATTCATAGGACAGTTGTAGTCCATTGAAACGCGGAAATTGCATGTAGGTGAAGCTGCTTGTTAAAAACCAGCATTGGGCTGAGCTATATGATGGCTTGTATGAGGAATATGGATAGTACTTGGATCTGTTGAACATTGGTACATTCAAGGATTCATTACACAGGGTATATTTTGCATTATCAGTAGCATCATTGCATGAAACGGTAACATTTGCTGATAAAATACCTTGAAAGCAAAGTCGGATATCTACATATGTATATAAAAAGTGTAACAAATATTTAGCTATAATTACTCTTGTTAAACAGTTAAAGAAATAGATGATATCTTTTTGTACGTATCTATTTTTTTTATACCTGGATTCGTTATATATTGTTTAAACTCCTCGGTTGGCAACGTTACTTTTGGACTGTTTATAATCAACAAAATATTGTATGCAAAATAAGCCCAGAAAACAAAGCTTAATATTAACTTTGTTAGAAAACGTGAGTATTCAACCCAACGTGGCTCCCCGACTCTATATGTGTTATATATCGATTATTGTAAGTAATAATATCTAAATACAGTTTTAAACGTTCACGACATTGAACGGAGTGTCTTTTCTAAATTTCTGAATTACATGTACCTTGGGTGGCCTATGTAGCAATAATATACTTTTTTTACCACTTTTTTGACACCTTTTTTCCAACAGAACCATAATAGGACAATAATTAATAAGGAAGGCAGTGTATAATATAAAGCTTTCTCAAACTTGGAAGGTAAATTCGATGGAGGATGATTCCCCGGAGTAATTGGAGTAATCTGATTTGCTATTAAATTATCATCCTCGAGGTCGCCAAGCATAAAAATTTCGTTCACATTAGTTATACGACCTTTATTAATATACGAATATAGAAAAGAAAAAATACGGGGTAATCAGTATATGGAACCGTCCAGTAAAGAAATAATATACCAATCAACTTAAAGTCAATGTACTACCTTGCATCATAAGACTACGTGTATTGTTGAATAAATTGGCTATATGGGAGACACTCCAAGAAGCTGATAAAATACGTAGGTTGTCTTCATCTATGATTTCGCTCCATGTCCATTGAGATATATCTAGCACAAACACAGCACTGGAATCCTCTATACCACCTTTTGTTTTTTACACACGTATAAAGAAAGCTTATTAGTTGAGGGGGGGAAAAACAATAACAAGGTAAAATCATTAATAAACTTGCCTGAATACAAGTAGTACACTAGATTTTTATTCGATCCTATATATTGTACGTATAAATCATTACCCATATCAGCTTTAAATTAAACTAGCTACTTCTATGTTATAATAGTATAAGTCTGCTAATTACGAACTTGTTGCATTGAGCATCTTTTCCGATTATTATAGTATAAAAACCATACGTAACCACATACCTTGAAAACTAGTTTCGTAAGAAAGTGACATATTTTTATATAACATAAGATAATAACCGTCGAGTGTTTTTTGTTCAACTAAACTATTTTTACTCGGATTAAACAAGCAAGTTAACTGATCAATCCCTGTGATATATAATATTTGCTGATCTCTATATATTTTCAATCAACGTTAGCCTTTCAAGTAATAAAAAAGAAAAAGTGATGTACAAACTGCTCGAAATACCTTTTTGATATAAGGCTTAAATTGATGTGTTAAATACTGTATATATCTTACTCTAACATAATTGCATGAACATTTTTTAAGGATTCTCCTCCGATTGTCGTATTTTCTTGGGATATTGTCGGTGCAAATAACTGATGAATAGGATCATACTTCCATATTATAACGGAGTCGGTAGTACCATTTGTATCCGTCAGCTTTCCTCCAGTAATATAAATATTTCCATCTGATGCTCCCATGGCTGAAGCAAATGCTCTATTCTTTGGCGGAGAAATTACTGTACTCTCGTTTGCTTGTGATTGAACACTAGCAGGAATGGACGTCCACTGCGAATCACTAAAATCATACTGTTCTATGTACATCGGCACATCTTCACTTATACTTATCCGGGTTTCTCGATAGCCTCCAAAAAATAAAACACGATCATTGTTGGTTGGATCCATTACTGCAGCAGCACCGATAGCAAAATTTCTATAGTCGCGGCTGTTGTCAACAAAATCGTAATATAAAACGTCTTCTTCGCCAAAGCGGAAGCTGTTAAAATATGGCACAATGTCTCTAAAAGATCCTGTGGAGTGTATGCCTTCACCACCCCACACATAAGCCACGTTATTTCGTTCAAATGTTGCTGCGTATCGTCTTGACGGATTTCGTAATGGGTCTGTTACGTTGTAACTTGAGGTAAAAGCGGAGGCGCTGTCTAGTATAAAAGCTATGAAAACAAAAAACCATAGCATGATTGTGTGTTTAGTATTAAAAGAAGTAATAAAAATTTTAAAGAGGGAAAAGAACAGAAAATCTTTTTTCTGATATTCTCATTACCTATCTACTTGTATACCACTGCTAAGCCTACTATGACTCCAGGGATTGGTAGCACAGTAATAAAGAGAAGCTGACTTGTTTTTCATGCTTTAAACAGCTGCATATAATCAGAAAAGAAGAAACTTGCTATATATATTCCGTAAGCTACTACAAGTATATATTTTAAAATAAGGAATCAAAAAAAAAAAAATTACAAAATACCTGACCTGTTCTTTTATTTATAAAAAAAAAAAAAAATGACTTACATATTACATTTTCGCAAAATCGATGTTGTTGCAAAAACGTATTATAAAACTTTAATTTCTGAAAAAACCTATAGGTAATTTACCAAAATTAAACTCTCAACTGTGTAACGGTACTAAAAAATCTTCTATTTTCTGGAAAAGCTATAAAGCATTGAAATTTTCTGCTACTTTTTGATCTCATACACACAATTTTCACAGTAAGCAGTATAGTTTATACAAATGGATATTCTGTTGACCATCAGATGAGAAGAAAACCCAAGTATTTTCCGTTATTTACTGGGAGTACGTAGGACTAGGCTTTTTAAGAATGGAGGGGATCACGTTGCCTAGGTGACAAGCAAATAAGGTTCATAAGCGTTAAAAGTCAGATAGAGTGATGGGAAGAGCAAAAATTTATAATTGTATAGAAAAAAAAAATGGTATGTATCATATATAATAATTCAATTGTACTATAAGTTACATACTGTAATTGGTTAATTCTTTAATGTTGTTAATATCTTTCAAAAAAAAGTGGTTTATTATATAGATTATCGGGATATTTATTTAATGGCATGAAATAATGAGATGATATGTAGACTTTGTTAACTACATGAATACTATATACTAAATATTATATTAAGCAGAGTATGTGGTCGAAGAAGTAGTCAAAAAAAAATTATAGTCAAATGCCAACAAAACATTTACTAGTAGCAACAATTTCGACTTTGTACTGAAACCAAAATAATAATAACTTAATTGTAAAGAATGCATGAAAGAGTACCTGAAAAGAAAAATTTCATTGTTTCCTCATTGCTTTTTATCTATTCTTTCACTTGTACCATAACCATAACCCTATTTCTCTTTTTTTTTCTACATCACAAAAATGTTGTTAGTTAATAATTTCACTGTTGTGCTCAAGTAATTGAGTATTCATTGTTGTTATTACTATAATCTATATTAGTTACTGCCTGTTGAGGACGGAATAAAAAAAATATAAAAAGGCACCTTTATTTTCGACAAAAAGATAGATTATTACACAACAACAACAACAACAACAACAACAACAACAATAAACATATAAACTTATTCTCTTGTATTAATTTCTACAGTGACTATATACAACTCTTATATTTCTTTACATTGATTCATTTTCTATTATAAAAATGCGCTTTTCTACTACTACTCTTCTTACTATTCCTCTTCTTGTTTCTTCTGCCTCTCTAATTATGGCAGAACCTTTTTTCAAAGACGAACCAAAATCAGCAGGAACTACTATGGTTGACGATAATAATATTATTTTGGGACTTGTTCTTACCGGTATTGCAAGTGTTGGTTCTTTATTTGTATAATTGTTTTTTTTAAATATAAAACTCCACTACTCCTTAACATGCCATATCCTTTTTTATTATTATTATTATTTCAAAATGTATCTTTTGCTTTCTATTGTAAATTGCTCATGTTCTTGTTTTAATCTTTTTGATTTAAATAAAGTATAACCTCCTTTTTTTTTTTTTTACACAATAGTTATATTATCATCATACGTACGTACTTTTCAAAAAAAAAAAAATTGACACCCACTTTTTTTAAATATATTTTTTGCATTAAATCACCAAGAAATTCATCCAATAAGAATTGCATTTTTTTTTTCTTACTAGCATAAATCTGAATGTCAATATTAGCAACACATATTTTTGGAATGGGTACGTAGTTTTATATAAAATAAGGATGCCACTCCTTTTTATTATTATTCAAAAAGGGAAATTTGATGATAGCATTCTGGAATTTCTAGATTAAAAGACAAATATAATGTCCTCTCCCCTTCAACAATACTTTTTTTTTTTTTTTTTTTCAAATCACCTAAAAAAGGAGTACATAGTTTTGAATCAACAATTTCTCTATTTATGCAAATACACCTATCTTATCTTGATCTATTTTAATAACTCAGACTAAAAGGGAAAGCTCTGAGTTGAGCAATTAAAAAAAAAAAAAGCTTATAAATAAAACGGGCTTTCATTTTATTTTTATTTTTATTTTTCTTCTCTATTCTATCCACCATGACATCTCAACACGAAGTATTTCCTTCCATTTTGGATAATGACTTGTATAAGTTTACAATGCAATATGCTGTTTTACAACATTATAAAGATACTCAGGCTGTTTATCAATTTACGAATCGAGACAAGAATTTACAATTAAATGCTGAAGCTGTCGCGTGGCTTGATAAACAGATTAAAGGTAATTGAGAGTTACTTTGAAAAAAAGAAAAGAAAAAAAGTGAGTGAGTGAGTGAGTGGAAACAAAAGAAAGGTTTATAAAATATATATATAGAAAATTAACCAAAAACTTTTTTTTTTATCCATTGCAAAGATATGAGTCAACTTGAACTTTCAACCAAAGAATATGAATACATTCGTTCTTTTGATTATTTTGATCAAAGTTATGCTGATTATTTACTCAAGTTTCGTTATCGACCTGAAGAACAAGTAAAATATACTTTTGATCCTGAAACACGTGAATTTGAACTTGAAATTACTGGTTTATGGCATGAAACTATTTTGTATGAAGTTCCTTTATTAGCTTTAATTTCAGAAGCTTATTTTAAATTTGTGGATCGTGATTGGAATTATGATGGACAATATGAAAAGGCAATGGAAAAAGGAATTCAACTTTTAAAAAATGGTTGCAAGTTTTCTGAATTTGGTACACGAAGAAGAAGGGATTTTAAAACACATGATATTGTTATGCATGGATTAAAGGATGCTGCAACACAATGTAAAAAAGAGGATTATAAAGGTGCATTGACTGGTACAAGTAATGTTTATTTAGCAATGAAATATGATACTTTGGCCATTGGTACCGTAGGTAAATAATTGTTTTTTTTTTTTTTTCATTAAGAAAAAAAGGGTTGGATTTCTTTTTAAAAAATCAAAACTGGGAAAAAAAAAAAAAAAAAAAAAAACTAACTTGATATTTATTTTTTAGCCCATGAATTCTTTATGGCTATTTCTGCATTGGAAGGTGTAGAACATGCTAATCGTGGTACTTTGGAACGTTGGTATGAAACATATAAAGGTGCATTGGGTATTGCATTAACGGATACATTTACAACCGAAGTCTTTTTACGTGATTTTGATCATGATTTGGCTGAAAAATATGTTGCTGTAAGACAAGATTCAGGTGACCCCGTTGAATTTATTCAACGTATTGTACAACATTATAAATCTGTCAATGTGGATCCCAAGACCAAATTTATTGTATTTTCTGATGCATTAAATGTAGAGCGTGCTATTAAATTACAAAAAGTGGCTCAAGAAGCAGGTATTGGTGCAAGCTTTGGTATTGGTACTTCATTGACCAATGATTTTGTAAAAGTATCTAATCCATCACAAAAGAGTACACCTATGAATATGGTTATTAAAATGAAATATTGTAATGATAAACGGGTCATCAAGTTAAGTGATGATGTACTTAAACATAGTGCTAGTGATGATTTAGTAGAAGATTTGAAAAAGAAATTAGGCATTAAATAATAATAACAAAAAAAAAAAAATTGTGATATCGTTCTTTTCCTTTTCTCCTTCTCTCCCTATAATTATTTTTGTATTCTGCATAAACTTACTCTTTCTATATATATATATATGACTAATCATTTTAAAAAAAATAAATAAATAGACAGAACCTCATTTCCTTTTTTTTTAGATAATATAGTTGCCTTTAACTATACAAATGTATACATATATATATTTTAACATGCAAAAGGAATAAGTGTGGTTTTTTTTTTTTTTTGTAAACAGGGTGAGATTATGCAATATACATCTGAAAAAAAAAAGGAATGCGAGATATTATATATATAATAATAATAATGATAATAAAGAGTAAAATAACAAATAATAATATGGGTTGTAGTTTGTAATGCATGAATTAAAACAAAAGAGAGAGAAATGAATCTATATAATGAAAGAATAAGCATAATTAATATGCTTAGAAGGATTAAATTAAAAAAAAAAAGAAATGGAAAGGATTGGGAATGATGCAAAAGGTTCTTTGTGTTATGTGTTGTAATGGTTGTTATATCTAATATATATATATATATATATAAATATATAAAAAAAGAAAGATGTATATGTGTATATAGAAAAAAAAAGGGGAAGAAGAACAAGGGAATTTTTTTTTTATGGATGTGATGATGATGATGGTGAAGAAGATGGTTGTTTTGGCCATAAATAAGAAGAAGCCCATTGAGCAATATGACCAAGAATTGTTGGATTATCCTCATTATTATTTGTAATAATAGTACTTGAATTATTATTACTAGATTCACCCACATGATGATGTGAATGAATATTATCTGTCGTTACTTTACGATAATTAGATACTCGAGAAATAGAAGGTTCATCTGCATCAATGGGACTTGAACCATTCACTGCTACTGCTTTACCTAAAAATTGTTGACCTCTTGGATGACAAGGTAAAGAAGGGGTGGATGATGTCGTTGATGCTGTTGATGTTGATGATGGTGGTGGTGATGGTGAAGTAGGTGTAGCTGCTACAGGTGCTACAGGTGGTAAAGGAGGTGATGGTATTTCATTTTCATCGTGAATCCAATCATCATCATCATCATCGTCGTCATCATCATCAAATCCATAATCATCATCATCATAATCGGATGGTTGATGTACATTATAAACACATGATTGTCCAACCCATTGAATAGCATCCGAAGGTGAAGAAGCTCCTGATGAACTTGATGAAGGAATATAATGAGCTCGTCTTCGAATTTCTAATTGTTGTTCATCATCATGTTGATCTTCTTCATCTGATGAAGAAGAGGTTGATACAATATGTCCAGCATGATTAAAACGATGATGATAATGATCTTGTTGACCTCCTACCATCCATGCATTATTACTTGAAGCAGAAGATGATAAAGAAGAGACTTCATCTGTTTCTTGTTCAGATTGTGAACTTGTTTTAAGTCGAGCTGGTTCGATTTTTTTTATAGATGAACGTGGTAATGATCGATTAGAATGATCATAATTAATAATAATTGCATTTTCATCATCACTATATCCTTCTTCTTCTTCTTCATCATCATCATTATCATCATCATCATCATCATTTGTGTCGTTATTGCTATTATTATTATTATTATTTTGATCATTCTCTTCTTCATCTGATAAGATATTAGCAAACCTTGTTCTTGGTTTTTGTTGTTGTTTTTGATCTTGTTCATTTGTACTAAGAGCAACACATTGTTCAACATACTGATTAAATCGTAATTTAGGTTGTCGATGAGTAGCAACAATAGCAGGTGAAAATGCTTTTGATTTTTTATTGGCTTCTTTAAGAGATAAGGCTGATTTAGAAGAGGGTTTCTTTTTTTGGTCATCATGAAGATCGTCGGTGGTGGTGATTTGGTTTGCTTGTAATTCAGAAGCCGAGCGTCGCAGTAAATCGGAAGCTGTCACCTTTTTTAATACAGATTTTAATGGTGGGTCATTATTATTATTATTATTATTATTATTATTATTGGATGGAATAGTTGACGTGGTTGAAGTTGTAGAAGTAGTAGATTCTGGAGAAGGTCGACGATGAGGGGTCATTAAACCCAAGGTATCTTCAGTAGAGGCAATTTTTGGTTTAGCATATCGATCTTTTTCTCCAATATCTTCTATTACTGTATGTAATGGACCATATAACCATGTTACATCACTATCTTTTAACCTAAAATTATTATTAAAAAAAAAAAAGAAAAAAGAAAGAAAAGGTTTTGTTATCAATAATCTTTCAAGTTTACTTTTTTTTCCCTATAAAAATAGATATCTATTTACCAATTAAGAGTTTCTGGACTGACAGTACTTAAACGATATTTATGTTTTGCCCAAGTACGCCAAGAAGCATTTTCAAGACGAAGACCATTAACAACGTCTTTTTTTTGTTTTGTCATAACACGCCATGAAGCTGCAAGATCCATTTCATCAAAACGATAAGATAAATAATCAACACACATTTCTGGTGCTCGAACTGTACGATTTCTTGTTTCATAGTCGTCATCAATAGAAAGTTTCTTTTTGGGTAACATTGTGGGGGGGTTATATTATTATTATTATTATTACTTTCTTTTTTTTTTTTTTTTAAAAAAAAAAAAAAAGAGAGAGAGTAAAGAGAAGAGAGTTGTTTAGAATTGTTGCGGAAGAGGAAAAATAAAAAATAAAATAGAAAACGGCACCAAAAAAAAAAAAAGAAACTTTTTTTTTTTAATTTTTTTTTTGTGGTTCAGCCGATAGATTGCAAACAAGGTTTTTTAAGCAGAAATGAAGAAAGAGTTAACCTGTGACCTTATCAAAATCCATTAAGGTCAACACAAATAAAAATTTAACACACAAAAAAAGAGGTTGGTTATTTTAAAATTTTCTTTTTTCCCCTTAGAAAAATATATTTTTTTGTTTTTCAAATATTAAAGATACAAGCTTTTCAAGAAATCTCACATACTCAATTGCTGACAAAGAAGCATCGGTTAAGCAAATATGCGGATTAGAACAACGGGCATAGCAGGAATAACAAATATAACATCTGAGTACCAAAAACAAAAGCACTAGTTCTTTTTAATATAGAAGTTTTTTTTTTTTTTTTATTATTATTATTACCCCACCTTTTTTTTTCAAATTCACATAAAAAAAAACATTATGGGATTCTTCATTCGTTCATTGGTTACTCAACAATCGAAACAAGTATGGCGTGCTTATTCAACAAATGCTTCTGACATTACTGTTAAAGCAATGGTTTATTCTTCTTATGGTAAACCTTCTGAAGTTTTAAAGTAAAGTTCTATGGATGCAATTTCACGCGCGTCTTTTTTTTTTTTTCTTTTTTCTTTTGGTTGTCTTCGAGAGAGAGAGAGAGAGAGAGAATTAGGATATACTATTTGAGGGTAGTTGGGGGGAAAGTGAATGTGTCCCAAATATTTATCTTGTGGATAATAACCATAAAACCCAAAAATTTAGATGGCATACATATCCATTAACTCCATTAACGGATGATACAGTTCACGTTCGTTTCCTTGCTTCACCTATTAATCCAGCTGATGTAAATCAAGTCCAAGGAGCTTATCCTCTTAAACCTGCATTTGAACAATTAGGTGATACAAAAGCTGCCGTAGGTGGTAATGAAGGTGTAGCTGAAGTTATTGCTACAGGTAAAAATGTCAATTCACTCAAAGTAGGTGATCAAGTCGTTATGGCACGTAGTGGTTATGGTACATGGCGTACACATGCTGCTGGTCCAGTAGATGATTTTCAAGTACTTCCACCTTCTACAAATACTTCAGTTATTCAAAAAGCTACTCTTACTGTCAATCCATGTACTGCTTATCGTATGCTTAAAGATTTCACTCCTCTTAAACAAGGTAAAACCTAAAAAAGGAAAAAAAAATTAGATGCATAAATAAATAAATAATAAAAAAAAATGGGAGAATCATTTAAAAATATTAATCTTATATATATTAGGTGATTATGTTATTCAAAATGGTGGTAATAGTGCTGTTGGACAAGCTGTTATTCAAATTGCCAAAGCATGGGGATTAAAAACAGTGAATGTGGTTCGTAATAGACCTGAAATAGATTCACTTCGTCAAGAACTTTTAGATCTTGGTGCTACTCATGTAGTAACAGATGAAGAATTAGGTTCTTTTGATATGAGATCTAAAATGAAGGGTTGGTTTGATGGAAAACCACCTCTTCTTGGTCTTAATTGTGTGGGTGGTAAAAGTGCTACTGAAATGGCACGTTATTTAGGGTAAGATGACAAAAAAAAATATTTCTCTCATTTGTGGAAACAGTAGGAATTTATTTAATTATTTTTAATTTATTATTATTTTAGACATAATGGTCAATATGTGACCTATGGTGCTATGGCTCGTGCTCCATTAGCTTTACCTGCATCCATGCTTATCTTTAAGAATATTAGTTTCCATGGTTTTTGGATGACTCGATGGGCTGATCAACATAATGCTGCTGATCGATATAAAATGTTTGAAGATTTAATTGGATTAATGGATAAAGGAGCATTAAGTGAACCACGTTGGACCAAAGTAGATTGGTCTGAAGGTGCTATGAAACATGCTGTGGATGCTGGTATTCAAGGATTTGCACAAGGCAAACAAATTGTATTTCCAACATCTTCTGCTTAAATTAAAAGGGATTGGAAGGTTACAAAAAATAAAATATAAAAATTGAGATGTTTTATTATTTTGAGAAAATTTTATTGATAGAATTACAATCCATGACCCCACATCTTGTTTCCATATAAAAATGAATACGTACTTTTTATATCATTTGACATAAATAATAAATGTATCCGTCTTACCTCCTTGATGATATCACTTGAAAAATTAAATCAATGCGTACAAAATGCTTTTCATTGTTTTACCTATATGCCATATCAGATCATATACTGATATGATTATTTCTACTAGCTAATACCAGATCAACAAAAGTATCTTTTATTGAAATAGAATATATAATCATTAAAAAGTAAAAATTGAAAGAGGAAAGTATAAAAAGGTTTATGGGCTGTTTAAAGTATTAGTAAAAGATTATTTTTTTTAACTTGTTTCCATGGATCGTCGTCAGGGAGGAACGGGGTAAAAAGGCCGCGACCGTCATGTATTGTTAGCCTAAGTCACTTGGTAGCGTAAAAAGTTTTTGTTTTTTTTATTATATGTTGTTGTTCTATTTTTTAATTCATGTATTATTTAATGGAACGCCCCCCCCCCCAAAAAAAAAAAAAAAAAAAAAAAAAAAACCCTCGTGCTTTTGTACTCTATTACATTCATAAACCAAAATAACTAAAAGTGATACAACTATTCCTTTTTTCGTGGTGCTAAACGAGACCGATTATAATTTAAGCTGAGGAATAAAAAAAAAAAAAAAACTCAAAAGGCCCTTAAAAATTAGATATTTTTAATCAACCGTTCTAAAAAAACTTATTTTAAAAAACCTCTTTTCTATTCTCGGCTTATTTCTTTTTTACTTCATCTTCCATCTTTTTTTTTTTTTTTTTTTTTTTTTTTGTATATATATAATACATTTAATATTTCTTTTCTTTTTTTTAATTATTATTATTTATTATTTATTATTATTCTAATGACATCAATGACAATGCCTGTACAAATTGTTGCTCCTTGTCCTAAAAGACCCACATCTTCATCTTCTACTTCAACCCATAATATATATAATAATAACCAAGAAATTCAAGATGCTTGTCATCAAGAACTTCGACAAATTTTGAATTCCAACATAAAACAAGCTAATCATCCAATAAATATATTAAATAATACAACAACAACAACAACAACAATGAATAATACTACTTCATGTCAACTACCAGAAGTTTCAGAACAACAAATTATTCCTCGTACAGATAACCCACTTCCTCAAGATATGTCATTTTTTACAACAACTATTCAACCTTATTTACCTTCAACTAAAACTTATCATCATCGTCCTAGATCTTATAGTGTGGGTGATAATAGTTATTATATCTATGTTAAGAAAAATAATGATTTGGTTCATTAATATATATATATATATATATATATATATACCCTTTTTGATTATTTTATATAACTTTCTACTTTTTTTTTTTTTTTTCTGTTGTACATAAGTGTTTTTTTTTTATATAAAAAAAAAAACCTAAACCTTTTCAAGTTTTAAAAACTTTCTATTATAAGCACAATCTTTTTTTTTTATCACTATATAAACTCTCTCTCTCACACACACACACACATATATACTTTTTCCTTTCACACACAAACACATACTTCTTTTTATTTTTTTTTATGTCTATATCAAAAACACAATTGTATAAACCCCCCTTTCTTTTTCCCCTCTTCCTCTTTTTTCCCCCTTCTTTTTTTTTTAACTTTCTTTTATATAATAGTAAAAAGAAAATAACATTTATTTTATATAATTATAATAAAAATATATATATTTTACATAAAAAATATAAAAATTTATTATGAGTATTCAAAATTTTTTTTGAAATGTTCTTTATATTTTTTGAATTTTTATGCAGTAAACCAGTTTTTTTTTTTTCACCAAGTTATTACCAAATACGTAAAAAAAAGGGGTGGGGGTGGGGATGGAAAGGAAGAATCCAGCTCCTGCATTTTGCATTAATTTTAAATTCTTTCTTAAGAAGTGAAAGGATGATAAATATTACTTATTTTTTTAATTTATTATTAGAGTAGAGTAAAATCAATTGATTCATTACGTATTTTTTATATGATAAATAATATTTTTTTTGTTTTGTTTATAATAACAATTGCTTTTTTTTTTTAAGAAAAAAAAAAAAATTAAAACCCACGAGTTTTATTATATTTAGTAAAGTAAAAAGGTTTTGACAAATTGTACACTCACTATGTGTAATATTATTATTAAATATAATAATTATGTACGTATCAGGGACAAAAATAATAATATTCTTTTTAATAATTTTCAAAGACACAAACTTTCTAAATAATTACCCTTAATTATTATTTATTATTTAAATAATTAATTTGAAATTATACGTATAGCGTAGATATGTATAAATTATATAATTAATTAACAATTCCATCCTATTTAATAATAAATACGTAATACGTAATAGGGTGATTTGATAATAGACACATATTTAACCCAAATATGTTTTGTTGATCTCTATATTTTTAGTAACACGTAGTGAAAAACAAAAATTATTCTGTTTTGATCACTATGACAACAAACTTGATCACCATGACAACATAACTCTTCCATATCATAATATAAACATATGATGTATAGATTTACCAAATCAAATATAAAAAAAAAATGTATGGAGGGGAATTTTTTTTTTATCGTGTTTAACTTTAGCAGTATTGAAAAATGAAAAGATTTTACAAATAGCATAAAAGACTTTTTATTCTTTTGATCTTGCAAGTTAATGTAATATAATATACTATAATCTTTATTATTATTATTAAATATTTTTAAATTGTTTATCATTAATTCAAATCATTTATTTTTTTCAGTATAAAACTCTTTTGAAAAAACAAATTACTTTGTTCACCCACGTTTTTTTTTTTTTTTTTTTTTTTTTTTTTGAGGTTTCACCAAATTCTCCCGCATTTTTGTTACACACACAAATAATACTCTTTTTGATACGTAATTTATCAAAAGATGGGGGATGTGTGTTTCTTCCCCATCATATTACTTTTAGAGTTGTAGATCATTTTTAAAACTCAAACATCTGTATTAATATTATATAATGCTTACAAAAAAACAAGATTAATTATAATATAAAACTTCATTTCATATGAAGAGTGTAAAAAAAAAAAAAAAAAAAAAAAAAAAAGGAGAAAAAAAAAAAAAAAAAAAAAAAAAAAAAAAGGAGAGAGAAAAAAAAAACAGTACTTATATAATCTAAACT
>JAEPRB010000268.1:0-51446 GCA_016758965.1 Circinella minor
ATGCCCCTACTTCAGTCAATGGTCGTTCTGGAATGATTATATTTGTCGTGCGAAGCGTAACATCAACAAAAAACATCGGGTTTGGAGAGATCAAGAGCATACAACAATGCTCAAATAACTTTGTAATTAGTAAAGATCTTATCCGTCTAGGATCATTTTCTAAAGAGGCGATTGATAATTACAACTTAAATGGGTGCTTAGCGATACAATCAGTTGGTAAGTCATCAAATTAACATTATCAAATGTACTGGCGGGGACGAAAATTTATACATTCAATAATAATGCTTTTGTGCTTTATTTTGTATATAGGCTTTGCGACAACTTTCTGTATTTCAGCGCTTATAGCAGACGCAATCTCACCTCCACGTTGATTGTGACCTGTTCGCATAACTTGTTTTTAAAAAAAAGTTGCGACCAAGAGTATTGCAAGTTTTTACTATGATGTATTTTTACTTTTGGTTTATAGTAATTCCTCGTTAAACATGTACAGATCCTCACATATCAAGAGTATCGGTTCAACGAAAAACTACTGCCTTTATACCTAGTAATGATAATAGTTCACCAGGAATGAGTTTCTAGTCATTAAATTTTCAATCACTTTCTTTTTTCATAAATAAACATGTTTTATTTTTTATTCTTTGGTATAAGAGAAAGCTATAAACAAATTAAAGCTTTATTATTACAAGTGCAACTTGATCCAATTACAGACTATTATTACTATTGTTCACTGCTGAACCTCCAAGGAAAGAGGGCGATGCCATATCGAACTAGGAAGATATGAAGAGAAGGAATGAATGCTTGCTTGTTATTGTCGAGAGCTCAACTATCTTCTCTTTGTTTTATATCAATTACAATAAATAATCATACAATAAGTCAACGAGATCCAAAAGAACAAAATTAAACTAAGATTTATCTCAAATAAAATATTCTCTCTACGTATTTAAATTAGATTCTTATTCTGGAATAAATATATCAAGAAGTGTATATGTATGTGCATATATATATATATATAGTTATTCAATTGTAAATTACTATTGATGCATGGTTCTATATAGTATGGTGGTGTGAAAAAATATCATAACATGTTTATGACTTCCTGCAGTACAAGTGCACCAACTTCCACCATTTGATAAATGAGAGATGCAAATAAACTATTGTTATGCAACATGAGTGCATGCACATACCTAAATAAAGCCAGCCCAAACATTAAAGAAAAAGACTATTTGCGTGCTCCTTTTACTAAGAAAGGAATAATAATTCACCTTTTTTTTCAAAATAATGAAGTTATTGACAGATCTCAAAAAAATATTATATCACATCATATAATTCCAAAATGGAAGAGGGGATAGTGGGCGTAATTGTGTCATAAGTGCTACCTTATATCCTGACATGAAACTTAATTGGTCGATTTTAGTATAAGTTTAATACATTTATAGTGTTCTTTGCTTTCTGTTGTATATTTTCATTGTCCTTTTCAGTTTTAACAAATAACACCGAGGTATCATTATACTTTCAAACAGTCAAGGAGTTAAAGTGTTTAGCACTCAGAGAAAAAGTAGGGGGGAAAAGGAAGTATAATAAACTGTATTACAGCGCGAGAGTGTTTCAAAACAAAAAAAAAATTAGGCTGTGTCTTTTTTCCTAAAACTATTTTATGTGTCATCCTTAATATGTTTCCTTTTTACTTAGTACACTCATTTACTCCTTTAATTATTATTCTAAAAATCTATGATATTGATAATCATAATGATAATAATGATAAGATAAAAAAATCTACTTTTTACTCTCTTTTATAGTGCAATAATAAACCGGTAATCCACTTATTATGCATTATGCATTTGGGAATGGGAGAAAAAATTCGTATCTGGAGAGATAAGAAAAACTTTTTTTTATGTGGAACGCCAAATCCATGTAACTCCGACGGGGTTAGTTTTTTTTTTTTTTTTGCTTGTGCGAAACCTACCTATCAAACAAACAAATGCAACATCGTCTCCATCCTTTTTTTTAGGTTCTAAATAAGTATTTATTACTTGATCAGAATATAAAATATATTTCTATTATATTAAAAAATAATGATAATAATAATAATATTAAAAAATTTAATTATTTAAGAATGTGAATTTCGACAACAGCTATAATGAATTAAAAAATAATGCCGACGATAAGTAATGTTCCTGATATGTGAAAGGCTGTTGTTTTAAGATGCGTGTACAACCTTCCTTAAAGGTAGCAAGACTTTTTACTTAATATAAACTCAATCATCTTTTTTTTTGCGAGCTCTCAGACCACCAATCTGTATAAAAGAAAAGGCAACAAAAAAAAAAAGAAAGCTTTTTTCTTTCTTTCCTTTTTTCCTTATACCCTCCCCTTTCTCTTTTCACTTTCAACTTTTTTATACAGAACAAAATGGACATTCCAAATCAGTCAAGTCCTTCCAATAATGATTCCATTCCTCGAATTCGGAATTTACATCCTTCACACATCTCGCCCGATCCAAATGACAGCGGTCACTATGGTGCTACACTGGATACTACTCGTGGAATAGAAGAGCAATTATCCGGGAATTCTTTATCAGAGCGAATTGGATCATTTGTTGGATCTTATTCACGTACTTCAATGATGTTTATGGCCGAGAATGTAGCTGTACCATCTTCTACCATATCTACATCCCCACCTATTCATCATCATAGTTCTTATCGTCTGGTATGTAAACATTTGCAATTGGTTTTCTTAAATTTATTTAGTGAAAAAAAATACTTTTTTTAATACGTAATTATAATAATAGCATGACGATGAAGAAGACAAATTATCCACATCATCCAATATCAGTTCAATGTCAAGGTAAAACTCAATAGGAGATCTTATATGATGTCCGCATCACTACTTATCTTTTTTTAACGCTCTACCTCCCGTATTATTTTACTTTCTTTTCGTACCCCCTTTTCCCCCAACTAATACAAAAACCTCGTGCTGATCCATATTTGCGTCTTCCTTTTTTTTCATTATCAGACGTCCTTCTGGCGAATATCACTATCAACGTCGAGCATCATCATTTTTTTCTCAGCCCGATCAATCGCAACAGAACAACCATAATGAACGTACATCCTTATTGATGAGCGGTTTAGATCGTGTCATGTCAACGCAAACCATCGCTACTGTAGCAGATGATTATCGCCTTGCAGCAGTAGCTTCCATATCAGGAAGTAGTCAATACGCTACAGCCCATGATAATACAGCTGTTATTTACGAAGATACTATCCATAAATCATCCTTTTCACAGTCTATATTTAATTCTATTAATATCCTACTAGGTGTAGGAATTCTTGCATTACCACTTGGTTTCAAGGTAAAATAACATATATTGTATAATGGATGGGAAAATGGAAATGTTTATCACTATCATTTGGTTTAAACTAATGTTTATTTATATATTTATAATCAGTTTGCTGGATGGGCAGCAGGCATTTCCATATTTGCATTTTGTTGTTTGATTACAAACTATACAGCCAAATTATTGGGTCGATTATTAGAAGCTGATCCGGAGTCCCGTACATTTGGTGATTTGGCCGGAGCTGCTTACGGAATGCGTGGCCGAATCTTTGTTACTACATTATTTATTACCGAATTGGTCAGCAATAGGTAAAGAAAAAACATTTCATTACATTATATTTGTATCATGATAGTGATCTAGAAAACTCACAGTACAACTTTTAATCATGACGACAAATTATTATATAGTGTTGCTATGGTGATTCTTCTTGGTGATGGATTAAATTCATTATTCCCTGGATTTGATACCCTTCAACTTCGCATTCTTTCATTTTTCATTCTTACTCCTATGTTATTTTTCCCAGTTCGTTATCTTTCTTATTCAAGTCTTTTGGGCGTGATCAGTGCTATCAGTATTATTTTGGTCATGCTTTATGATGGATTTACTAAAGTTCATACTCCGGGTAGTTTAATCGAACCTGCTGTAAGTAAATGATAACTAAAAGACAGAAAAGAGAGATAACATATAGTTTTCCCCCTAAAAGGGTAATATATCTATATAATATAACGTAGGCCAATTATTTATTTTATTTATTTATTCATAATTCCCTAGGATACAACAATTTTCCCGGATGATTATGTGAAGTTTCCTTTGTCCTTTGGGCTAATTATGGCGGGTTTCGCAAGTCACGCTGTCTTCCCAACAGTTTATCGTGACATGGATAATCCGAAACAATATGATACGATGGTTAATTATACTTATTCGGTTACAACTGTTATTTATTTCGGTGTTGCTGCGTGTGGTTATTTAATGTTTGGCTCACAGACAATGCAGGAGGTAAAAAGATAATAAATAAATACAAGAAGGAGAGAAAAAATTGGATTGAAGAGTTAGCGTGTAAACATGTGCGCTAGGGGAAATAAAGTAAAAAATAAAATAAAACAGGCAGGAGTAAAAGAATTTCTCCTTTGTAGGAAAATAACAAACAGCTAACTATATGTAAATCTCAATGTTGTAGATCACTCAAAACCTTGTTCTTGTACCTGAGTATAATCAAACGTTAAATAGACTCGCTGTTTGGCTTATGGCTTTACAACCTTTCGCAAAATATGGTAAATGTCTTATGTATTATATCTCGATAATTATAGAGCAAAAACCAACAGCGCAAACTAACAAATGTATACAATATAGGCCTTAATTTAAACCCTGTCAATCTTGCATTTGAAATTGCCATGTTTCGACAAAGTTCGGCTATTAATACATGGTTATCCAAGAGCACATGGCGTGAACCCATGTTAACAATAATCAGTCGTACAACAATCAGTATATTTATTGTGACAGTTTCGTTTTTGATTCCGGAATTTGAAAAAGTCATGGCATTAATCGGTGCCTTTTTCAGTTACATGATCAGTGCTATTTTACCACTCTTATGTTACTTGAAATTATTTGGCGATACCATGACCACTACAAATAGATTATGGCATTATATGTTAATATTTATTTCCTCTTGTTTAGCTTTCTTTGGTACATTATGGAGTTTCCTATAAAAATATATAAAATACAAAATACAAAATAATAATAATAATAATTTATAAGCTATTAAAAAAATAATATAAAACTATTACTTAATTTGGTGGACCAGCAATGTATGTAGTAATTAAATGAAGAAAAATAGAATGCTGAATGTTTTGTTTTCAATAATGATGATAAAATAAATTTCTATTTACAAGAAAAAAAATACAATAAAAAATAGTAGTAAAAGAATAAACAAATGATGATGATGAAAAATGGGTGTATATGCTAGTCTGGGGATTTTTTTTAAACTTTTCTATGGTTGATGAATCCATTCATTGATATCATCCTTTGGCGATTTTGTCGTCATGTTGTCGCCATTCTTGTTATTTTCTCGGTTGGTAATCATGGTCGTATCGATGGTATTTTTATTGTCATTGCTGGTTTCCTGCCCTTTGCGTAAAAGTTGGTCGATCAAAAAATCATCGTCATGTTGTTTCTTTTGTTGCTGTCGCTGATCTTCATCAGTATTTGTTGATACTCCACCTCCTTCTATCACACTTGCTCCACATACACTGTTTGTAGTAGAAGAAGTATATGCGGTAGATGCTGGTGTAGATGGTGCGGATAAAGTTGTTGTCGTTGAAGTAGAAGGTTTTGTACTAGCTGTTGTACATTTCGAAATAAAAAGTTGTTGAAACCGTTGACAAAATACAGGAGAAATGGATAATAAAAGACTTTCCAAATTATCAAACGGTGCATTCATATGGCTTTGAACTGTTCGTGCTGTAGATACAGATAATCCTGCGCTTGATAATGCTGAACAAGATGTTACCTAAATTATATATAAGAATCAGTTCATTCAAAATCTTTCTCGTTTTCTTATATGATAGAATAAACGGTAATATACTGTTGTGGAGTTAAAATCATACCATAAATCCTTGACTGGGTGACACATCAATGACAACCAAGACACCTTCGAGTAACGTCAAATCAAATCGTCCCATATTTCGTATCTTATCTCTTATAAAGACAGTGGCTGATCCTGGTACTATACCATAATCAAAAGTACCATTGGCAATCGCATCAAGTTCGTCATTGAGCGACCGTATTGGCATTATGATTTATGTAATCAGAAACGAAATGCAAAGAGTGTATGTTTTATGTAAAACAAAGGTGTGGGAAAAACTTTATAAGCAGAAATAATTATATAACTGAAAGGGATAATAAGATGTGGTCTTTCTTCTCTTGTTATATATTTTTTTCTTTCAAAAAATGTGGGGTAGAATATAAAAGAAGAAATAAAAAAGGCGGAGAAAGAGAGATGCCTTATTTAAAGGTTTTGGGGATAAGGAAAAGAACTCCTTAGTTACGGGATAAAGAAGGGAAAAAGTAGAATGGAAAGAGTATACAATTTAAAAGAACATTAGAAAACAGTATAAAAAAGGAATATCATTACTTCCGAGTCGGCATGTGGAATTTACATAATATTGTTAGAATTTAAGCGATCTATGAAAGAGAACGCGGAAAAAAGATCTTCACGTTTTTTTTCTTCAAAATAGTAATTGTTTTCACTCATTTTTTATTATATGAATTTGTTATATATACAATGTGTAGAAAAAAAGAGAGAAGATAGTTTAAGAAAAAAAATTATTCATCTTCCACTAATCGCCATATCCTAGCAACACCGTCATCACCAGCGGTTGCTAGCCAGTCACCATGTTGTTGTGTTGGAAACCAGGTAACATTATTGATATCATGAACACCGTGGGCATCCTTGATTGTGGCAACAGCCTCCCACGATGGTTCATCTCCACCAGCAGTCTATGTAGTTTTTAACAGTATTTTATTTTAGTATATGTTATACAGACATTCAAACTTGACTTATATGGACAAAATAAAGCGGTATCTGTTTCACCGATAAACGATTTCCATATTACAAGTCAACTCTGTATTACATTAACACACACACACGCACATTGCCGCATATATAAAGTGTCATAAGATCTTTAATTTTCTTTTTTTTCCTTACCTGGGTAAATACACGAATAGTATTATCGCCACTTGCACTTGCAATATGATTGTTTACTTTAGACCATGACACGGAATAAATGCATCGTCCGTGATATCCCGACAAGGTACATACAGTCCGATATGTTGGGTCATTACTTGGAGTTGGTATGCCTTGCGCATTATTTGGCTTATACATTTTCCAAATTCTTAATGTTTGATCATCCGAAGCAGATACTATAGTAAATTAATTTGGTAGGTTAATTTCATAGTAATACTAAGAATAGTGCATACATTTTTACTTTACCAATATGATCACCAGAAGCATCAAAATCTAAAGCCCATACCGTAGATGTATGACCTTGGAGGGTATCAGAACAGTACCAATCATCATCATCTTCTCGCCAAATTTTAATTGTATCATCATAACTGGCGGATGCTAAGATTTCTTGATGTGGGTGCCATGCTACCATTTTGACATCTTGACTGTGTTCTTGTAACACGCTTAAACATTCGAAATCATTATCCGTTTCCACTAATAATAAATATTGCATTACTTTTTGTGTGAGCTTTTTTTTTTTTGAATCCAAATTATTTCATATATAAAACCTCCCTTCTTTTTCTCGTCATTTTGTCTTTTCCTATCTCTTTCTATCTTTTCACGCAATGTTTCACATCAAGCTGATCAATTTTATTTAAAAATTCCTAGTTTTTCTCATCACCCTTTTCTTTATCATATGCATATCCTCAAATCCGTCCATGTCTCTTTTTCCTTTTTTTTCTTACCTTCCCAAATCCAAACGCTTTTATCTCGACTACATGTTGCTAATAATTGACCAGAAGATGACCACGCAACGGATTTAATTTCATTTTCATGGCCTTCCAAAGTAGCAACACATTCCCAGTCATTATCCCGTTGATCATGTTCCCAGATACCCGTTGTAGCATCAAAACTAGCAGTAGCCATTTCATGACCAGAAGGTGACCATGCTACACTGCGAATTGTTCGTTTATGTCCACCTTCAAGCGTATTAATACATTGCCAGTTGGACATGTCGGAATGAGATGCAGGTGCCCATAATCTTACAGTTTTATCCCCTGAACAGGTGGCAAGAATAGTTTTACTTGGATGCCAGATCGCTTGCCAGACGCGATCTTGGTGACCTATTTATTATTAATATTATTAATCGATTTCATGTTTTAAAAAAGAATATTAATTAGTTTCTTTCTCGTCTTTCTTCAGTGTTTCCTAATAATAACATTTTTTTCTCGGTCCTAATACTAGTTTTGCGCGAAAAGTAATAATATGAATGGATAACTAACCTTCTAATGACGCTACAAGTTCTAAACGTGGCATCGGTTTAATAACTTGTTAGTAGAGAAAAAGAGCAATCGATAAAAAAAAACCATTGTGGTAGGATAAGCGGAAAATGAAATCAAGCCACTGGGTGCGAAAAGAAAGGATAATCTTGATTAAAATCAAGCAACTGGTGTATTCCTTCATAAATTACTATCTTACAAGCAAACATGAGTGAACCAGATAATTACATTACTGAAGATGCTGAACAAAGAGAACTACTTGTTAGGTAAAGTACTAAAAACTATTATTAAAGAACTTAAACCACTTAATCAAAGTGAGAAAATTTAAAATAGTAATCTTTACTACTCTTTTTTTTAGCAATGTTCTTCAACTTCAATCACAATTAAGAGGTAAAAAAAAGAACCCAGTAAAGCATATATTATAATGTAGATGATATAATGAAGTATTAAACCAAAAAAAAAAATAGCATTAATTTCACGAGTAGACTCTGCAAAGAGTGAACATCATTCTTTATTGACCGAGAATCAAATGTTACAGAAATATATCAATAATTCCCTTACTTCGACAGCAGTCTTTGGTGCAACACAATCGAATGCCGGTGCATCACTAGCCAAATCTTCAGATCAATAATAACAATAATTATTGGATATAATTGAATTAGATTGAATCGAATTGAATTAATTTTGAATTGATTTACTTTTGATTTATATAGAATACAATATAATATGATACCCTCAACTACCAATTAATAATAACGTTATAATAATAGTCATTCATTTATTTATATATTGACAATTGCACCATTCTTTTATTAAGTTTTTTGAAAAAGGAATGAAATGATTTTTTTATATAAAAATAAGTGTGCAACTGGGCTGGCTTCAATTTTCGCAAGGACCTATATAAGGTTATCATAGCACAAAAAAATATGTATTGCTTCTTGTTATTTCACCTGTCAGATCATCTATGATTAATAATTCGCTATTATTATTAATATTATCGTTAATAAATACAGGTATGTGTCGAATACGTGATTGAGGGGCTAAAAGCAAGCAAAAGAAAGAAATGTTGTGAAGATAATAATAAAAAAGGGAGGGTCTAGTCTACACAAGGAGTTTTTTTTTGTCCAAATGCGGGAGAATTTATTTATTTATTTAAAGAGAGAGAGAAAGAACATCGACACCATACTTAATCACATTAACATACTTGTAATGGAAATTACAAAAACAAGAGCAGCAAAGAATCCTATTTATTACTGATTATCCCGATGGATTGTACCTTTTTTCTTTTAGCTGAACAGGCCAGCATATTCTACATAAATGCTAACAATAGTCAGGAGTAGAAAAAAAAACTTGGGCTTTTGCCATATTACAATAATAGATGATAATATTATTTATACATTTATGAACATAAACTTTCAATTAGAATATCTTTTAAACTGATAGACGTAAAAAATGTTTTCAAATGGGGTTAAATGAAGAGCTATTTTTTTATTATTATTCTGATTACTTTTAATGTTAAAAGGAGAGAAAAGAAAACAAATATTAAAATGATGTATGATAAAGATTGAAAAATTAGAAATAGGAGACATTTGTAACCATGACAACTAAATAATAATTCATGTCAACAAATATCTATGACAACCGTGCGAAACGTGCCGTGACCTAAATCTTACAATGGTAGTAATGTTATTTCTCTTTGAACATGGGAATACCAGATAACAGTATTAACGCGCGTTTTCTTATTGTTTTTATATTTATAGAATTATTATTATTTTTCATTTTAGACAGCTAAAAAAGAGCAAAAAAAAAGGCAAGGTGATGTATTGTTATATGATGTATGCATGACAGAATAAAGGGGAACGGGTAATGTTGAAGAGAAAAAGAAAAGTGATACGAAATGATCGCTCACATAAACAATTGGTCTGGTTTCAAATATGCTTAAAAGCGTAATTAAGCTTCTATCTTTTCAACTGTTTTTGGAGATTAATGCGTGGGGCACACGATTAATGATGATGATAATAATGATGATGAATTATGTTTTATTATTCAAAAAGAAAATAACCCCCCTCTTATTTGCTTCATCCCCTCCTTTTTTTTTTTTGAAATAAAATGTCACACGCATACCTGCATATTTTCGCCCGCCCAGCCAAGAAAAAAGATGCGTGGAACCGTGTGTGTATTTTCACCTCCTTCTTTTCGGGCTTATTGTTCTCTTCATCTCAATTCTGTACATAGTGTATGTGCTTGCATATTTTCCCTTTCCATATAACCAGCCCCTTTTTCTACCCCCTTAAACCGCTTTTTTTTTACAATCCCCTTCCCCCTTCACCCGACTACAGTGTGTATTATAATAAAGACAGACAGCAGATCGACCTTCTCTCTTCCCAAAATTAGGTGACTAGCTTTCAATGAATTTCTCCTATTATAGTAGACACGTATAAAGCGCGTGTGATTATTGTTATTATTATTATTATAATGTTTTCAGTTCTAATTCAACAACATCCTCTTCTTCATAACCCCCTTTTTTGCTCACGGGACGAGTATTACAACCCTTGCATCTATACACACCCCATTCATCATTCACAAGAAAAAAGATCTTCTTCCCAACCATAATTATTTTTCACCTCCTTTCTCTCTCTCTCACACACTTTCTTTTTCTTTTTCTCTTTTTTTTTTCTTTTTTATTTGACGTTTTCCTTGTCATTTATCTGTTAAGCGGTTTTTATCTTAATTACATTTTACACTTTCCATCTCTTTTACTTTCTTTTTTTTCCTATATACAATCTTTGTTCCCCTTTTTTATTATACAAAATTTTATTTTATTTTTTCACTTTTTATATATATATTGCACATACCTTCTTTATTCTTTCTTGAAAATAATATAAAAGACCCCCTTTTTTATCTTTATAAAGAAAAAGGGGAAGAAGTATTATTATTTTTATTATTTATTATCGTTATATTTCGTTTGGTTACCCGCGCGCGTTTACTATCTAAAAACACTTTTACTCCCTAAGAGCACATCTTTTATTTTTTCCCTCTCTTTTTCTTTCTCGTCTTCTTTCTCTTCTTTCTCTTACCTTTTTGTTGTTGTGCTATATACTTACATATATATATATATATATATTTATATTCTTTATATTCTATAATCTGTTATATTCTCAAATTTTATAATATATTATATATATTATTGCTACTACTACCACTATTATTATCGAGTTATACGAACGGAACACATCCTACACAACAAACGTAATACAATAAAAAGCGAAACAGAACAATATTTGAATGATCTTATTTTACCATTGAGATCTTTAAGCATACAATCAAATCACCAAATCAGCAATTCACAAAAATAAAAATAAGATTATTGTAATGACGAACCCAGAACATATTCACGATCAGCAACAACACCAAGAGCCTTTTGCTCGCGTATCAGTAGGTTTTGTTTATTTATTTATTTTATTTTGATAATTGTTTTACTATTCAATCCTTGCTAATTTTTTTTGTATAATAGATGGAACCACTTTTCGAACGGTTATTAAAGAGAACGTTCTCAGAAAGTGTCAGTGCTATTGAATATTGTCGTGCTTTATGCGCTGAATTTGGATTTACTGTCAAACAAGAAGCCAGTGCTAATAGGGTAATTTTTTAAACAATAAGATTTTATTTTTTACATTTTGACAGCTGTCTTTGATAATTGTTCGTCGCTGTGCAAAAATAAAATAAAAATGCTTACACGCGGACCCACTTATCTAATTTTCCCACAACTTTATAAATGGTTATCTTTTTTTTTTTTCGTTATCAGAATATTTATGTTTATTGTTCAAGAGAAGGATTACCTGACTCACAACGTAATCCAAAACCATCTCCACAACGTAAACGACCCTCCAAACGTTGTGATTGTCGTTGGCGTGTTGTTTTATCCGAAAATGAACATGATCAATGGGAATTCCGTAAATCCATGAACCCCAACGCATCGGAACATAATCATGAAATGATGTCTCCTGATGAAATGGTGAAAGCGTGGCCTTCAGAAGTCAATGACTTGATTATCCAATTGGCTCGTCAACGATTACAGACGCATGAAATTCGTGAGACTGTCAAGCAACAATTCCCAGATATCACGTGGAACGAACGTCGGTTTTACAATCGCCTGACGGAAGAGCGTAAACGAATCAAACAACGTGGTGTATTGGATCGATCACAAAGACTACTATTATTATCGGCTCGATTATGTTCTATAGTTGCTTCTAATGAAGATTGGGCTTCAAATGTTGAGCAAGAAATGACACGGTTGTTGGAAAGCTATTGTCAATTATCAAGATTACCACCTGAAGCCACTCGATTGTTAACAGATTTACAGCCGGATATGATACAAGCTGAAGGCCCATCCGCTTCTTCACAACAAAGACAACAACAGCAGCAACAAAATGAAGAGAATAATAATAATAGTGCATCACCCGCTTCTTCTGCAGATATGATGATCACGGATGAAGCATCACCAGCTAAAAAACGTAAATCTGTTTCAGCTTCATCAGCAACTACAAGTATACCTACAGCAGTAAGTCGACCACCCGATGCACCCAAAGGAACTCAAGTAGTATATGTACCAAGTTATATGTTATTTGTTCGTAATCAGCCTATGAGGTCTTCTTCAGAACCATCATCGCAAAGTATTGGTACACCGGCTGCAAGAAGAGCATTCTTGGGATCTCCACCTGATATGCATCATCCTATGGGTAACATGTTTCCATTAGCATCACCTACATCTTCTTCATCATCTACATCTTCTTTGCCATTTCAACAACAGAGCGGGCCACCTCATCAACAAACTCACCACCAACAACAACAGCAAAGACATCAACAGCATCAACAACAATATGGTAATACTCGACGATTTGATCAACGTGTTTCTTCTCCGAGTATGGTACATGATCAACAATCTATGTTGGCTTATTCATCTCAACCAGCTAATGCGGCACCCATACCTGCTCCTCAAGGTCAACCTCATCAGCAACAACAACAACAACAACAACAATATGCTGTAGCCCAAAATTTATCATCTTATCCTATGGCAGCTGCAGCTGCAGCCGCTGTTGCTGGAGGTGGTCCATTCTCTCCTTATAATATGGGACCTCAATCTACAACAGATATTCAATTTGGTTTTGATGGTGGCATGGCAACAGCAGCAGCAACACCCAATACTGCTTTTACTGCTAACCATAGCCATAACCATCAGCAGCAACAAGAGCAGCAACAGCAACAAAGATTGGAACGACCTGAACCAACGCATCCACACGATGCTGCTTACCAACAACAACAACAACAACAGCAGCAGCAAAGATCAACTAATAATAATAATAATAATAATTCATCTTGGTCACCTTCGGTTTTCAATCCAACCTATCCGATTAAAGAAGAACCCATGCCTGACCAACGTACTATGATGTTACGTGAACAACAACAACAGCAAAGACTATCACGTAATATGTCTCAACAAGGTTTTATTCCTTCTTCTATGTCTATAATGCGTAATGATGACCAACAACAACCTTCATCTTCCAATGATAATTCATCAACGACTACTTGGGCATAAAAAAAAGTTTTTCTTTTACCTTTATTCCTTTTATCCTTTCCTTTCTCTTTTTTCTTTTCAATCATCTTTTACTTTCTCTTTTCCTTACATCATTATACATAGGCGTTTTCTATTATATGCATATTTCTCTCTCTCTCTCTCTCTCTCTCTCTTACACACACATACACAATTACAATCACGTTATACTTTTTTTTACTTGTTAAAACACAATGTCTTTTTTTTCTTTGCGGATAACTCGGGGGAACACTAAATCTTACTCTTTATGCCTTTCAAATTAACTATCACGTTTTCCTTATCTCTCTCTCTCTTTTTTTGTAAAACCTCTTTTTCTTTCCTTCTAGTTTTTTTTTTTTTTCTTTTTTTTTTTTTTTGATGTGTAGATTATAACTTAGTATTATATATTATCTTATGCGTTTTGACTCTTTCTTCCTATTTTTTCTTTCTATATAACCAACTATTTTCATATATATATGTATATATATATTATAACATTATATTATATTATCCCATTGCCCCAATTTCTTCTATATATTTTTATTTTTATTATTATATTATTACTATTATTATTATTATACTGTTTATCAATACATATAAATATTCACTTTTAAAAATTCGTATCGATATATATTACTATGATATTTTTTAATTAATCATGTAAACTAATGTAATATTGTTCTTTACATTATAAAATAATCATATTATACCACGCGTTGAATTCATTTTTCCGATCTTTTTATATAATATACTGCAATAACACATAGTAAGCAAAAAAAAATCAGAACAGTGATACGTAAGTAGTGAATATAATTCTCGTAATAATTAGATCTTAACGTATGGAAATACCCATGTAATATATATGCAAGAACCTTCACTTATTATTTCAAGATATTTTAATAATTATGTAATGTTTTAATGAAAAAGTTATTAGGTAAAGTGTTATATGTAAATGCACTATGATGCACATAATTATTCAGTTTTTTTAAGGAAAAGGAAACCTTATCAATTATTAATAATAGTAATAAAATGTATATATTAACTTTTATTACGAACCTCTTCCCAATATTCTGGTTTCTGCAACTATAATTATTATTGTTTTTCATACATTTGAAACTGAAATTATAAATGCAGGGGGGAGGAGGATGGAGAAATGGTCAAGATTCTAATGCTGAGTTCGCATACGATTTTAATTTCATTATCGAATATGTCATATTCGCCTTCGTTACCTACAGTGATAGAGCGTCTTTTTTTTTAAATGTCACGTTCTTTGTTATGTGATAATGTTGACCGACTGACTGTAGAATGACTGACTTTATTGGGGGGGGGGAGAAAAAATCATAAATAACAGTAATTATGATCCTAATCACTTTCTTATGATAATCATCAACTATTAATGATATTTAGTGTTTAGTGCATGAAAGTTGTTTATTTTCCATTATAGTAAACTAAGTACGTACTGTTATTATTCTTTATTTGTTAAATAATATTTCAGTAAACAAACTCACCAAATAAACAAATAATAAAAGCCAGTTTGAGCTGTAACTTGTACTCCTCTCTGTAATCATCAAAAAAGTTGCTTTGTAATCCACCATAGTATATGTAGGAAGAAATTTTTTTCAACAAATGCATTAAGATAGACTACTCATTAATTTAAAATTTTATAGACTTTTTATTATAATATTTGATAGCAGTAAAAAATTGTCTATTTATTTCTATCATATTAGTCATATTATGATGTAATGTAAAAGCCCCAATAAAATTGTTTTATACATATATAGAAATAATAAATAATAAATATGTTTTCGCTATTAAATAATAATGATAAATTCTGAGAGCATATAAATAACCGTTTTTTAACATTTATGTCATCTAGCATATGCAATGCTTATTTTGCAAATGGTACGTGACTGATTGTACAGCTCTAAAATTAGAATGAAATAACAAGTTTGACCAGAAGGAAACAGGAATTATACCTTTCCATTTATGACTGAGCTAGTAATAGTATTTGGAATGTTTCGTTACGACAATTATGATGTCGATATACTTTGACTATTCCACTGATAATTGTTCTCTTACTTGCTCATCAAGTTAAGCTCGCTACCAACCTTCATATTGTCTATGCTGGTTGTAAATGTAAGTTAAGTTTCTCTAAATAAAAACATTAATGCATTATATCTTTTAAACCATCATTATATGAATAATTATGACATTCATAGAACTCAAGAAAATAAAAATTAATACGTACGTAAAAAGAAAAGAAATAACAATGAAAGTTGGCGATACCAAGTGCCTAATAAAATAGCAGCGTTTTTTTAGCATTTTTTAGTAGCAATAGATCTTTAATATTTATGATACATTAATACGTAACTTACCATTTTATTAAAAAATGATACGCAGGTCATGTCGAATACCAGCAGATTCAAAACAAGGTGTTTAAACAACAGTTACAATGAACGATTTCAAGTGATGCTACAATGTTTTGGTCGTTCAAACTTAACATCTACCGCAATTATTGATTTCATTTCAGTGTAAAGTCCATTGTTCGCAAAACAAGTATTATATTGATCATTAAATCTTAAATGCTGCTGAATGATTCATTATGCAGAACATAATATCTTTTAATTATAATATTCGTCGTCGTCGACATACTAGTTACCGATGATACACGTATATGATCCTATTCATTCATTTTTATCTTTTGAATGTTTAGTTAAATAAATTGTGTTTTCAGATCTAGTAATATCCATCAATCTTAATGTAGTACCCTTTTGATAAACAGAGCCTGGAGCAAGAGTTCGTCCAATCCCACATTTGAGTTTACGTATGTTAAATAGAATAACAAATAATGCATAAAATGTATAGTAGACTATATGTTATCGTATTAGTGATAGAAACCAATCCATTGACATAATCTTTAGTAAAAAAAGGGCCCGTGAATAAATTGTAGCATTTCAATAGGTCAATATTATTATTATTTTATATAGATACCCCTTTCTTTTTTTTTTTTTTTTTTTTTTTTTGATTTCTCAAATGATGGAATAGAAAGAAAACGAGAGAGTCTGATTATGAAGTAGCTATGTTATTTTGTTAGTAACTGACTGGCTGAATAATCATAGTAGGTTCTCTATAATATCAATGCTATAAAATTCATTATGATAAAATATCATTTAGGAACACTAATAGAATTTCAAACGTTACATATTGGATATTGAGAGTAGCATTATTATAATGTCAGATAACAAAAAAAAGTAAAACTCTAAAAGAGAGAACAGAGAATAATAATCCGTTGTCGGTTACTTAATGTTCAAACTTAGAAACAATGGAAAAAGTATCTTATATATAAAAATATAACACACACAAACTTAGAATGGTAATTTAATTTACACAGTTTGTCCTAAAATAGGATGCATTTTGTTTATTCTGGGTCTTAAACTGTGTTTTTGTGCTGCAGAAATAGGGAAAAATATAACAACACAACTCCTTTCTCTTTTCTTTTTTCCTTGGCGTTTTTTCTTCTTTTTTCTTTTTCTTTTTCTTTTTTTAAAAAAAAGCAACAACAACGAACTAATAAAAGAAGTGAAGTAATATGGCTGGCTTAGAAACTACTTATGCAGCATGGCGCGGAAAGTAAGCTATCTGGTAAGCCTAGGGCAAAATTAAACACACACACATATATATTTATACTTATAATTAATGTTGTCTAAAAAAACTATATCATATTTTTTTTTCAAGGTATTTGCGTTCATACCAAGATGGTTATTATATTTATTATAAAGAACAAAGTGAAAATGTTCCAGAAATGACTTGTTCAGAAGCTCATGGTATGTATATAATATTATACACAAGCATAGAAATACATAATTAATTCTGTTTATAATAATGAATAGGTTATGGTATGCTTGTATCTGTATTAAAGCGTAATCAGCAAGACTTTGATGGTAAATAATTAATAATTATAAAAAAAGAGATAATTGGATTACTGTTTTTTTTTTTTTTTGAAAAACAACAAATAAACATAACATTTAGATATAAAGAATTTAACCAAGTAACTAAAAAATAAACAAATAAATTATAACAGGTCTATTTCGATATTTTATGCGATTTCGTAATCGTAAGGGATTAATGCAGTAAGTTTATCTATTTATTAAGGAGAAAAAAAAGAGGTGGGGGGGGAGGCGAATTAGTTTATACTTAATTTTTATTATTATTATTTGTTAAGGTGGCAACAAAAAAATTCATCCGGGGGTCAATTTATACCTGGTGACGAAGGTGGTGAAAATTGTGCCACAGATGGTGATGTAGATGTAGCCACAGCATTATTCTTAGCAGCAAGAGTATGGGGACGTGGTGGAGCTCAAGGAGAAATTGATTATAAAGCAGTAGCTCATGAATTAGCAGGAGCTGTATGGGAGCATTGTTTCAATCATCAAACATTCATGCCTTTAATTGGTGATTGGGCTGACCCAGGAGATGATGCTTATTTGTTAACGCGTCCAAGTGATTTTATTTTAAGTGGTTATTTGGTATTTTATCAAGATGATTCTCCACGTCAACAACAATGGGCCAATGTCATTTCAGCTATTATCAATTGTGTGAGTGGTCAATTATCTATGAATCCTCAAACAGGACTTATTGCTGATTTTTTGAAATTGGATAATAATGGACATTATTATCCTGCAAAAGGACAAGTACTGGAAAGTGACCATGATGGTCATTATAATTGGAATTCTTGTCGTAAGTTATCTTCTTCTGTCTCATTTCGTGTTATGTATAAAAAAAAAGGATAATAATAATTAACACTATATATATATTTCAATTTTTTAGGTGTTCCATGGCGATTGGGACATTACTATATGTTGACTCGAGATGAACGTGTTCGTGGTGTTCTCGAAACTCAAGCACAATTTTTTGCTCATCAAATACAACAAAGAGGTGTATGTGCTAATGGAGATTGTGGAGTACGTGCAGGATATAAATTGAATGGAGAATGTTATGCAGATTATACAGATATGGCATTTGTTGCCCCTGTCAGTTACTTGTTTTGGGTACTTGGATGGCAAAATCAATTGCAACATATTTTACAAGATATGAATGGGATGCAAGAACGAACTTATTTTGGTGAAACAATTGCAATGTTATGTATAATTGAAGCCCATGTACCTTTCTAAAGAATAATTTTACTATCATCATATATTCCCCCCCAAACACAAACACCCACGTTTTTCCTTATCATTCTTTTTATTATCATTATTATTATTAATAATATTATAAAGTAAATAATAAATGTGAAATAAAGTTTTGAGTAGGAGAAAAAAAATCGGCATTCTTGTTATGACACATTTTCCAGAGTCACATCATTTCACCTTGTTAAAAAAAAACCCAGCCATCAAAAAATCATTAAAATTGGGGGATTTAAAGTAGCTCAACCCCTTTCAACTTGCTTTTTTTTTTCTTAAAAAAATAAACTCAACATAACCACACTACCCGAAAAAAAAGAAGAAGAAAATGTTCATTCCGTCATTTGATGTCACGGACCCTTCACAATCCGCACTTAAAACAACTATTGGATACTTGGGTTCTGTTATTCTCGAAAATGCCAATATTGATACAATCAAGTCTTTAATTCAAGAAACAGGCTCCACCTTATATTGGGCTAAAGCTGACAATGTTGACCAAGCTGTTCAATTATGGGACGCTGGTGTCTACAAGGTTATCTTTTCTGTTGATACCTATTCCACTGCTATTGCTAATGACAATTTGAACGGTATTCCAGAAGAACGTATTGCTGTTCAAGGCTCTTTAAATAGTCTTTCGCATCTTACTCAACAACAACAACCTTCTTCATTCATTCTCGAAGCTCCCGTTGGTGACGCACTTACAACTGAAGCCGTACACCAATTTGCTAAAACTGTTCGTACACAATTACTTGCTGAAGGGGGTGAACGTCGTGTTATTGTTAATGGTGGTAGTGATAGTCTTGTGACTTTGGATGCTATTGCCAAATTAAATGCTGTCAATTTGGATGTTGTTGTTTCTGCTGCCCATTTGACTGCTGAAGAAGAAGAACAAGGCAAAATTAATGTTGGACAAGCTTATTTGGCAAGTGCAAAGACAGATCGTGCTGATGGATTGTTTACTACTATGGTGGTGGATGAACGTAATACTGCTTTAGGATTGGTTTATTCAAGTGTTAAGAGTGTGGCCGAATCTTTGAAAACGGGTCAAGGTGTTTATCAAAGTCGTAATCGCGGCCTTTGGTATAAGGGTGCTACTTCAGGTGCTACTCAATCTTTAGTTCGTATTGATTATGACTGTGATGGTGATGCTTTACGTTTTATTGTTAAACAACATGGTACTGGTAAGTTACATATATATAAATTGTTGAAAAAGTGGGGATACAAGTAAAAAAAAGGTGAATTGGGAATCATAAAGAAACAATATCATTACTTTTTACTGATATAAGCAATATAACTTCTTTATCATTACAAAAGGTTTCTGTCATCTTAATACCCGTACATGTTTTGGTGCTGATACTGGTTTAGGTGCTTTACAAACTACTTTACAAAGCCGAAAGGAAAATGCTCCTGCTGGTTCATATACCGCTCGTTTGTTTAATGATGCCAAACTTTTACGTGCCAAGATTATGGAAGAAGCTGAAGAATTATGTGACGCTACTGAAAAAGATGAAGTTGCATGGGAAGCTGCTGATTTAATTTATTTCGCATTGACAAAATGTGTTAGCTCTGGTGTTTCATTGGAAGATATTGAAAAGAACTTGGATAAAAAAGCACGTAAGGTCACTCGTCGTCCTGGTAACGCCAAACCAAAGTGGTCTGAACAATCTGAAAAGAAGGAAGAAGAACCTAAGAAGGCTGCTGTTCAAGAGGAAGAACAACCAAAGAAGGAAGAAGGTCGTATTGAAATGATGACTTATGATATCAATGATATTTCTGCTGAAAAGCGTTCCGAACTTTTACTTCGACCTATCATTGATTCATCTGAAATTATTAATCGTGTCACTCCTATTATGAAGGATGTTCGTGAACGTGGTGATGCTGCATTAGTTGACTTGACTGCCAAATTCGATCGTGTTCAACTCGATTGTCCTACATTGAAGGCTCCATTTGATGAAAAATTGATGCAATTGGATCCAGAAACCAAGGTTGCTATTGATCAAGCTTATGATAACATTTTCAAATTTCATGACGCACAAATGGATCGTGACACTTTAACTGTAGAAACCATGCCAGGTGTTGTTTGTACCCGTTTCGCACGACCTATTGAACGTGTAGGTCTTTATGTTCCAGGTGGTACTGCTGTACTTCCATCTACTACACTCATGTTGGGTATTCCTGCCAAGGTCGCTGGATGTTCTGAAATTGTTATTGCTACACCTCCACGTCCTGATGGTTCTGTTGTTCCTGAAGTTCTTTATGTTGCTCACAAGGTCGGCGCTTCCCATGTCCTTTTGGCTGGTGGTGCTCAAGCCGTTGCTGCCATGGCTTATGGTACTCAAACTGTTCCTAAAGTTGATAAGATTTGTGGTCCCGGTAATCAATATGTTACTGCTGCCAAGATGGTAGCACAAAATGACACTTCTTGTTTGGTTTCCATTGACATGCCTGCTGGTCCCTCCGAAGTCTTGGTAATTGCTGATAAGACCAGCAACCCTGCTTATACTGCTTCTGATTTATTATCACAAGCTGAGCATGGTGTTGATTCTCAAGTCGTTCTTGTTGCTGTTGATTTATCCGATGATGAATTACGAGCTATCGAAGATCAAGTTCATATTCAAGCAACTCGTTTACCACGTGTAGATATTGTTCGTCAAAGTATTCCCAAGTCATATACTCTTAAGGTCAAGACATTGGATGAAGCTGTCGCATTCTCGAATGATTATGCACCTGAACATTTGATTTTGCACAATGATAATCCTGAAGATTTGTTGCCCAAGATTATGCACGCTGGTAGTGTGTTTGTTGGTCCTTATTCTCCTGAAAGGTAAGACAAAAATTGTGTGACTGTTCCTTTTATTTTCTAGTTTACTGATTAAAACAATATGATGATTTTACTTTTTTACTTTTAGTTGTGGTGATTATGCTTCTGGTACTAACCACACACTTCCTACTTATGGTTATTCCCGTATGTATTCTGGTGTAAACACTTTAACTTTTGTGAAACATATCACATCTCAACAATTGACAGCTGATGGTTTGAATCGTTTGGGTGATACTGTTATGCGATTAGCTGAAATTGAAGGTTTAGAAGCTCATAGAAATGCAGTAGCTATTCGTGTTGCTGATATTAGAAAGTAAAAAAAAAATATTTTACTTTTTTCATTTTTGTTCTTATTTTACCTCTTTTTATTTTTTAAACCTGCTACATTTTTCATCTTTTGTTCATTATATTTTTTGTCAATTACTTTCCCTTTTATCATGATAAAGTAACTTTTTTTTTTACCTCTTTTCCCCTCACCCCATTTTTCTAAAGTTAACTTTTTAACAATATGCATGTTCAATCATTTCTCTTCTTTTTTTTTCTTTGTATACTTTGTTTTTTTTTTATTAATATCATTATTAGAATTTATGTGGTTTCTTTTTTATGTTAAAAAAAGAGTAACAAAAAATAAGAAGTATTTCAATCACAAACTTTGTCTTGACAACGGCAATATCCTCCGGTTTCTTCAAAGAAAAATAAGTTAAATGCCTTGAACAGAAATTTTAAGTTGACATTTATTATGAAAAACTGACGTTAACTGTTGTCCCACTAAATATGATGTATATACTTCCTTTCAGTAGGAAATAATAAAAAATGGGAGACGTAGACAAAGAGGATGACTTTTAATGACTAGCCATCTACGTATTTAAAAGATGGTTTAATTATTACCGATGTACATATATACGTTATTAAACAGTTATCATTGCTTTGATTAGCTTAGAGAAGTGTCTTTTTTTATGTCTTTTCAAAGAATTTTAAACATGACTTATGGGTATATCAGCAATCAACTCGAATCAAACATCAATTGAGTTTTCATATGCACCCATAAATATTGTTACTGATTGGTGACAACTCGATCCAATATAAATAATTACATTGAAAAAAGTTTTTTTTTTATAAGCTAGCCTGGTATCAATTTGGAATACAAGGGTCGTCATACTTATTGCATTTGACAAGAATAACACAAAATAAGTCTCATTTACGGATACTTTTGGTTTAAGAAGATGATGATCTTTTCATTAATGTATGTATGTATGTATTTTATTTACGTGTGTGATAAGTGGAATAATACAAGTTTAAAAAATAAAATAAAAGGAATATAATCAAGAATATAATGAATAAAAAAGTTTATAAAGAAAGTATATCTTAGCCATAACTAAAGAAAAGTTACATTTTCAAGAGAGATCACAAAGAAATGTCACCAAAGCGACCCTCGATCTCCCTCGAAAAATCACTGGCCTTGGTAGAAACTCTTAGTTTCGCCCTGGGGCAAGGTCGGTTGTTTCTTGAAGTACTATCAGTGGGCACGGAAGTAATTTCGATAGCACTTCCTGTTGTCTTGTTAACTATAACGGACTAAGTGGTCATGCATTAGTACTCGGTATTCACAAGGCTAAAAAGTAGTGACCGGGTCGGGAATACTCAGCTATGCCCTCGGGCAAAGTTGATTCGTTCCCTAAGTACTATCAGTGGGCATGGAAGCAATTTTGATAGCATTTGTTGCCTCGCTACCTATAACACACACACACACATAGGCATAGACACAATACAACACACTATGTATCGTTATATGTCGCTATATTGTTTCAACGTACACTGATTCAGCAACGATCAACCAGAGGGCTTTTCATAGATATTCTGACAGAAAATGGAGTTAGGAACCAACAATGTCAAGATAAATTATGACTTGGAAAAAAAAACGTACTTCGTCACTATAGTATAATAAATGAACATTCTTTGTTCAAAATGAGCTGATTAGAATAGTAATATTAGCCAGGTAAAAAATGAAGGGAGAAGGAGTTAGGAACGGGGAAAAAGGGGTTGTCAAGGGAAAGAAGTAAAGAAATAAAACTTTATTTTGTTACCATAGATAAATGCCATAAAAATAAATCCGCGTTTTTCATTTCTAAAAAAAAAAAAAAGATTGATTAGCACGAAAAAATTGAATGAGTAAAAATAATGGAAAAACTAAAGTGCAATAGGATGTGCCTTTTTTGCATAATGATATAAAAAAAGATCGGGTCTGAAAAGCGTATTACCCAATGGAAAGTCCCCGTAGAGGTACACATTGCCAAATCCATAAATGGGATTATTTCTATATATATTGTATAAATCATAAATATAAGTAACAAAATCAGTTATTTGAAATTAAAAACAAAAGCTTAACATTAGTAGGTTTATTAGATTAAAATCAAAGGATTGACCTTACGGTAGTCTAATTGCATATTTTTAAGAGATCTACATACTACTAGTGTTACGTCCCGTTCGGATCGTAATTAATAAAATAAAAAGAAAATATAAGAAATTACGAGTAAAAGACTCAAGGAATAAGGAAAGTTATATCAATAACTTATTCAACAAAAAGAAGAATAAATAAAAGGGCGGTTTTTATAACCAGCAAAATCAACCGATCAAATAGTTGGGAAAAGAGTTTATTTCAATAAAAATGAAAGAGAATAAACTAATTATTATTTTGTTTGAAAGGAAGAAACTATCCTTTTTATACTAAATATTTAATTATCTACGTAACTCCTTAATTCGAATCTTGTTCCAGGTGAAAGTGAATACAATTTCAGGTTAAAACGAATCTGATTCCAGGTAAAATCGAATCCAATTTCAGGTATAAAAAACGAATCTGACTTCAGGTAAAAACGAATCTTGTTCCAGGTAAAATCGATTATGGTTACAAGTAAAGATAAATCTTATTGGATGGAGGTAAAATTATTTTTGTTTGAAAAACTTCAGACAAGCAAAATACTTATGATATGGATAATATTTATAATAAAGAGATGATAAGAACAAATAAAATAAAAAGAATATAAGGGATATAAAAAATAATTGTGAAGATACTGTACTGATGATAATTGTAAAAAAATAAATAAATAAAAAAGGAACGGAAAATCCCGAAAAGAAGGATGTAACACTAGTTACGTAACTAAAAAAAACTTAAAAGTGTCAAAATTGATGCTACAAACAATAGCTACCAAGAGCAACTGGCATCAAAAATAATTGCTGCCATGGTAACAGTTATGTAGACCAAGTTTTAAGAAAGAACAAAATAATGTTTTAATAGGTCACGGAGGCATTCAAAGGTTTTTTGTACCCCATTAATAGGTGTGAAGGAGGCCCGTGCGTATGGCGATAATGTTAGTGACTGAGAATAAATGTAGCCTAATGCACATTCCACAACATTATTCAAATGATTACTGGTTACTATAAATGTTTTCAATGTTACGAAGTAAATTATTTATATTATCCGGCGTTTTGGCTCTTTTTTGGTGACTGCAATTAATGTGTGAAAACTCTGCAAACTACTTTCAGATCGATCGGTTATGATATTGACATAAAAAATTTAAAGTGTCATACCCGATCACTTTTTTCTGAGCACTGTAATTGGTCAAACATGGACTCAGCTTTGAGTTATTATACGCAGTAGTCCTCTTTTCCTTTAATAAAATTTAAAAGGTAAATTTTCTGTGTTAGTAGTACGAATTTTATTGATATGATGGTCTGTAAATAGTAACAGAAAAATGAAAAGAAATGATATAATTTTGAGTATAATACAATTCCAGAAAAAAATAACTTATAACGAATAACTTATGAGGAAGTATTAAAATAAGAGAAATGGATTAAATTATAACTAGTAGAGTATTCAATTCCAATTATAGTAAAGGAGAGAAATAGAGAGTGTAAAAGCTTTGTACACAAACTTCTATATTGGAACCAAAAAAAAAGTAACAGAATATAGCCAAAAGACTTAATTATACCCTTTGCTATCTATTTATCGTACGTATTCTATCCAATCCATACAATTTAGTAACTTGTGATTGTAACAATTACTTGCAAGTGTCTCAGTTACTTATATACGTGCGACGCTTCACGTTTTTTGATTTTCAAACTAAAATTACAACATTGAATAAGCAAACATCTAACTTTGAATTATTAAAAAAGAGAGCGACTTTACAGCAATCCGCTGAATATGATCAATTGATCAAGGAACATGGCACATTATTGAAGAAGTAAAAATATAATAATAAAATATAATATTTTAATATAATATAATATCACATACAAAGGTAGTACAGTTACAAGTTATAGCTAATAAGTAGTAAGTAGTAAGAGTGACTTGGGGTAAATAATGGTCGAATGAATAAATTCAAACTACGGGAGAGGGAAGGAGGGGAAAGAAAAGAATATAATTCTATCTTTATTGTTCGGTTTTTTGTTGACCGTTGAAAAGAAGTTGGTTGGGTGTAGCTGAATCGGGAATTGCACCAATCTTGTCATTGGTGGTAATCTTGGCGACTGCACTGTAAAGATCCTTTGGTGCGATTCCTTGCTCCAAACCAGGAAGCAACAAAGCAGCGACACCAGCTACATGGGGAGAAGCCATGGATGTACCAGACATAGTTTCTTCGGTATCCTTTCCACCAATGTATGCACTGGTAATATCTCTACCAGGAGCTAAAATATTAACACAGCTACCATAGCAACTGAAATCGTCGAGTGTATCTTCCTTGTTAACGGAGCCAACGGTGAAGACATTTTCGTTGCCAGCAGGAACCATTTCGCATGCGTCAGATGCATCATTACCAGCAGCAACAACAATAGGAATACCGGCTTCCACAGCAGCTGTAATAGCGTCGTTCAATGTATCTGAACCAGAGCCGGATTTGGGTGCACCAAGCGACATGTTGACGACGACAGGATTGCTCTTGCCCTTTTCTTGGTTGACGACATATTCAATACCACCAATCACATCTGAGAGAGAACCTGAACCTTCGGCTGAAAGGACTTTAACACTGACGATGCTGACGTTCTTTGCAACACCATATTCGCTGCCACCAATAATACCACTAACGTGAGTTCCGTGACCGCCACCTTCAACTGGGTCTTCGTCACCATATGCAGAATAGCCATGTGAGGCACGACCTCCAAAATCGTTATGGTCAACGTTACAGCCATCATCAACAACATATACTGTGACACCAGAGCTAAAAATATGCGATAAAAAATCGGTTATTAAAAAGTCAAAATCCTTTTTTCTAATTATGTATACAGACAGAAGAAAGAACATACCCGCCACGTGAATCGTAAATGTAGGGTTGAGTCAAATCCAATTCGCGTTGCGAAATACGTGACAAACTCCATCCAGGATTGGCTTGTTCAAGATAATCTGCACGCTTGGAATTCTATAATTTTATAATGTTAGAAAAGGTAAGTATTTTTCGTTGATTGTCAATAATAACAGTAAATAAATGATGCTTGTTATACTTACAGTGCTATGGCTAGCAGGTTTTGGCAAGTGAAATTGAATGACTTCATTAGGAACAACTGTAACCACTTCAGAGAAACTCTTCAAGATCTTTTCCACAATACGATTATCTGCGAGGGAGACATCGAGAGCCTTGAAGTTACCAGCGAGATCAAACGATTTGAGTACTCGAATGTTGCTGTTACCCATTGGATCGTTAGCTTGATCGACCACATTGTTGCTTTTTTCGCCTACTTCCTCGAAAAGATCACCGAATAATTTGGTGGTATCTTTAATGAACTTGGGAATAACTATATATTTATATATAATAATCGCATATTATTTGGGTTGTTTGTTTGTGTGTTTAGTAAATAAATTATTTGATAGTAAATTTAGTAGTAAAAAAATTACCACTTTTGTACATAGTAACTAATTATTATTTTTTATTTCTTTGTGGATCCTTACAGTCATCAACGGTGGCATCTTTATTCAATTGAACGATAAAGTTTTGAGTTTTACGTTGTCCAGTTGGAGCGGCAGATGTAAGGGTGCTCAACACCAATACAGCGAAACAGGAAAGGGATGTAAATTTCATTTTGAAGGGAAAGGAAAGAGCTTTATAAGATGGAAAAGAAAAAGTAAGATGAGAGAAAAAAAGAAGAAAAAGAAGGGTGCTTTTATATTATTTTTTACTGGCTTCAAAAATTGGTTTTCTTTATTCATTTTTGCTTTGTGTTGTCAGACTACTGAACTAGAAAGAGAGAATTATTTTCTGATAATAAAAAAAGAAAATAATTTCAAAAATGGATAAAGAGGCCTGTAAAAGTATAGCTCATAAATAATAATAATATATAATAATATATAATATATATGTGCTAAACCATCTATGCTATGTACTCTTTATCTCATGATCTTCTCATAACAGTAATAATAAATATATCGTGATGTAGAATCTCGGTTTATAAAACATACAAAATTATGATCGACTTGAACACAGACATCTTCCTTGTACTTTCCTGCTCAGTTCTATGGAGGGGATCACGTGAATTATTAACATTTACACGGAATATTAGATTATCGTCGCACAAGATGGAATTATAATAAATATTTACTACGCGTTCATCCTTCGTGAGAAGTTGATGTATATGTTAATTTTTCAATTTTTAGGGTAGTTGAGCTACCAAATTTTTTTCTACCGCATTCCTCATTTGTTTTATTATCATTAGAGGATATTCTTTGCCTGTATAACCTATAAGTTCTAAACATATATAGAAGTATTACTTTTCTGTACAATGTCATTATCAAATATATATTATACATGGTTACGCAAATGCTTTTGTAGATTTAGTTGTTAAAAAACGACAACTTCTCCTTTCTGCCACACATACCTCTTCTAACATCATGTTACAAAATTAATGATTTTAGTTAGCTTTGCTTTGATATAATCCTTTCTTCAACGTTTAGCTACCAATAAAGGGGCTCTAATTTTGAAATTGACGGATCATTAAAATTTTCTGCTTAAATATTTGCCATTAGAAAGTGGTATTCATAAAAGTACTATGGTACCATATGTCCTTTTTTCTGCATTATTATGCAATAAAAAAAATGTACAAATATAAAAGCGATAAAAGGGTCACCTGGATTAAACAAGAGTACAACTAATATTTATTGCATAATTAATGTTGAAACTGATGTAACAACGGAAAGGGTCTAACTATTTTGGTGGGATAGGTATAATGGATACGTATCAGGTGGAAAAAGTTTTTTTTTCTTTTCTTTTCATGAGTATCATACCTTACAGAGCATTGATTGGTCTTTGATTTGATAAAATATATATTAATATGCCATAGGTCGCATAAATAGACATGATTTGATATGTAGCAACCGAATTAAAATAATTATTACGTAGGCGTTAGCTAAGAATATCTCCATATTTATGTTTGAAGGTAATTATAAGCAATAGGCAACGTATGTAATTTCGACATGATGTTCCTGAATTGTTACTAAAACTACCATGTACTACAACATTAATCGAATGATTACCAGTTACATCTTATTGGTATAAATGTTTTCAATGCTTCAAAGTAAATTATTTGTACTATCCGGGGTTTTGGGTTTTTCCTTTTGGTGACCGACATTGGCGTGTGAAAATCCTGCAAAATATTCTAAGATCGATCGATTATCTTTCTTTATTATAAACTTGTCATACTGAATTCTTTCTTTCTTTCCTTATCAATTAGTCAAACATGAATACAGTTTTAAGTTACTGTGCGCGCAGGTGTAATAGTAATAATAATACTAATATTGGTACTACAAGTAGCCTTTGATAAGCCCAATACTAACCTTGTGGTGGCAGAATCAAAAGAAAGAATTATAACCTGTATATTTTGTTGCTTCACATAAATAAACACACATATTTTAAATATAGAAGTATATTAGCCTCCCTACTACATACAAAAAAAAAAAAAACGTGCCACAGTATTTTTTTTATTCCAAGAGGTTTACATCACCACTATAAACAAGGACTCTTACTATCGAAAACGTTTCCTTTTTCTTTATTACTTTTATCCTTGAAACAAAATGTTTAAAAAAAGTTATCTTCTAATCAATCTTGTTTATATTCATGACAAGATACGGGACAAGCAATAAATTATTAAATCCAGTTTTTATGAAAGGATTTAGGGAAAGTTTAAGGGTAGTAGATGAGGAAAAAGGTTTATTGTATGACAAAAAAATGGAAATAATATATAGTTTTTTTTGTGAACCAGTTTTAGGGATAAAAGTTATCATTGCAATAAAATTGGATGCACCAAATTTTTTGATCTATACTGTAATTATAATTATTATGACTCAACATGACTTACGTAGCATTTCATATATTTATAAAAATATATAGTAAAACTTGATAATGGGAACAAGAAGACTCAATCAAATTCTTGTTTTTTTATTCGTTTGTAATAATCTAATAATTGAGTACGTATTTAGTAAATACTCACTATGATATTCATAATTACTAGCTTTCTGGCAAATAAAAATGATATCAGCTAGATATTTATATATCTTATTATTATTATGAAGTCCTTAAGAGTTATTGAAGAATTTACTGGTACATGTTTTGTTTAAGGTCTTTTTTTTTTGTGATTTATAATGTAGTAAATTTAAAACATACCACGACTGAATTCCAGGATGACATAGATAAGTTTCTAGGTATGATAACATCTTTTTGAAAAAGCAAAGGTCGCTTCCCCTTATGTATTCCGACTTTTTTCTTTCTTTCATTTGACCATTAGATGTAATGTTTTCTTTTGTTAAAAATGTTGTTTCAAAATTACTGTATTTCCTAATGAATCCAATAATGAAATTAGCAATCTTAAAGGTAATATAGAACAGATAATAAATATTTTACTATTTCGCTCGTTTGACATCGTTACAATATAGATACTTTCTTTTTTTAAAAAAAGAGAACGAAATTGTTCTCCACATTAAATCTTGTAAACCTATTAACAAAAAATAATGTAAAATCGAAAATACTTCCGTAAACAATGAAACAGAAAACGATAGTAACAGTATAGACTTTGTAGAAAAATACTAAGAAAAAAAATATGCACAATGTTTTGACTATGACATGTTCCTGAGATTTAAACAGGTAAGCATAAAGCATAAGAGAGAGAAAAAATTCATACATTATTACTTTATTAGCGTCAATATTAAAGAAAAGTTATTGGTGTCATGGATTGGTTCAATAGTGTCATAATGAAATATAACTCCAATAATAAAAAGACGTGGGAGAAAAAACAGAAGGAAGAAATTCTAATGCCAGAAGAAAATCTAATGGAACAAAAGCATTATCTAATGGAGAGTTCATGATTGCGTGTGTGGAGATGAAAATTCTACTTATGTTAGTGCTACCAAGAACATTGTTAACAACCGGACCATTAATAATGAATCTACCATTAGTCGAACTTCCGCCATTGAATCCAGTGCTATGGAATCGAGTTTATTTGAAGTGACAAGTACGTCTTCGAAAGTGTTAACTGTAGCTGCAATAGAATTTAGTATTAACAGATCCAAATTCTATTATAGCACTACAAACATTTACAGATAGCAGCAGCAGCAATAATAATCTCCTTGAAGACAATCATAAAAACATTTAAATACATGTACCATTTGTGACACCTTTGAGTGTACAGGGAACAAAAAAGTAAAATACAACACTCACTCTGTGGCAAAATGGATGTCGAACAATAATATTTACAATATAATTTGGTCAAATATTATATTTACAGTAAGTATGACTAATAGCTAGTTATTATTATCATTTTATTTTTTAAATAGTTATAAGTTCCAACACATATATAAAATACAATTAATCATTTTACAATAGAATAATCTCCATTTCGCTTCGCTACTAGGGCCATTTCCTAATTGAGAACAATTAATTTTTTTTTGCACCATACATGTTATCCGGGCCAAACTTTTGAGGCGTTGGATGATGATAAAAAATGGTCTTTAGATGATGGTACCAAAGTGGAGGATGTAATGTATGTATTTGGAGCCAATTGTACTTATGAACAGTAAGGATATAAACATTCCATTTGATACCGTCTATACTTTGAAATTAAGAGATTCTTGCTTATTAAAATACTCATATCTAGCCCTGTACATTCCTTTATCCTTGACATAGAAGACAAGTGTTGGAAATCTGTTTTCACACCATCTCAGCTTCAACAAATTAAGTCAGCAAATAATAAACCTTTGTGTGAATATGATGAATCATGCAAAATTATGTTTTCCACGTTTTCACAAATTATAAAAAATGCCAAGAATCGTAAATTGGTATTATCATCATCATCATCAACAACAACAACAACAACAACAAGCAGGTGCACTACAACTGCAGAAAATAAACAAGAACAAGAACTAACAAATTCATCAACATACTTGGAATTGACTGTTAAAGATGAAGAGGAGTTGATTGGTGAATTATAGGAGAGGCTCGCAGAATTCGGTCTGATCAATCCGCGCAAATTTTATAATTTACATTGGTTACAAAGAACGATGGATCATATTCTTGATTTATACCGGTTCAAAGTATTAGAGTGGGTCCAAAAAAATGGTTCAGAAATGGACTTTATCAGTCGTGTGTGGACCATACTCGATCAGGTTTTTGACAATATAATGGTTGAGACAAGAAGGTAAAATCATTTTAATCAGTAGTCGTATCCCCTCAACTAGCACATGTTTTTATTAACAATGGCTACTGCATTTGTAGGGACAATGTATCAGTAGCCACTACCTTCATTGATAACGAAGATCGCGCAGTAACTGGGATGGCCGCTATTGCAGCCAAGGTCCCGTCTATTAGACCTGACCTTGTGCTATTCAAAAATAGACTCGAATATAGAGTCGCAGAGTGTGGGAAAGGAGGTGATGAAGAGATTGAAAAGAAAGAGATTGTGGAGACTAACTTGCACTATCCAAAAGTTATGAAAAGCATGTTCTTGCATACAGCGTCAAAATGTGACAACAATGAGGATGTAACTCGAAGATTGCAAATAATTGGATTTAGTCAATTTCGTAAGTTATCGAGTTACTTGGTGTATATTAATTATCTTTTGCTAATTGTTTTTTTAATTTTTTTTGTATATGGGAATAGACCTTCGAATGAAAGTTTAGTAATGGACAACCCTGATGGCTATGTTTGTAGAATCCGATCAACACCACAATACAAAATATCAACCGTTCCGTCAAATATGTTATATGGTTTACTTCCTAAATCTTGAAATTAACCCTCAGATCCAAGGTAAACATTCACTCATTGATTTTGTATTCATAACAGTGTTGGCAGTTTCCGACTTTCCGACTTTCTGACCTGGCGGAAATGTATAACATTATAGGGTTACGTAGTATCAGTAGACATAAATATGATATATCATATTAAATAAAAGTAATCTGGTCTATTTATATTTTTTTAATGTATTATATCTGTTACTATTATTATTATAGCGTTATAATATATGTTCCACAACAGGAACTATGGAAATATATAGTATAATAACGCAGAAATGACAATAATGTTTTTTTTAAAAAAAACACTGGTTTTGCATTGATATATAGATGCTGCGCAAGCAAATACGTAATAGCTTCAACATAAATATTGCGTGTTGTTCAGTATATTGGCTTCACAGGTTAAAGCCCGACATCGACTGTCAATGCACAAGAGCTGAATTTATCAGTTACATGATCTATTCAGAGGAATAGGATTTTTATGTAGACAAACCTAGACTTTAGAGATAACAATGAGGCTCACTCAGCAGAAGTAAAATAGACATTAGAATATCTTTTTTCATAACTTAAATATAAATATATGCTCTCACTCTATCTCTCTTTTTTATTATTATTTTAATGAAACTTTTCATTTCATATTTCCATAAACATATTGATTGAATGAAAAAAGGTTTCCGCCATAGGTTTCCGCCAGTCAGAAACCCAACACTGCGAATTGAACTAAACGTAACCAAAAGAAAAGTGCTTTTTCATCGTAACGAGAAAGAAGTGTAAATTACATTTAAAATTTTATATTAAAACAAAATGGATGGAGTGAATCATATTATGCTGTCTGGAAATAAGCTAAAGACTAAGGCTTATGTTTAATTATGATAAGTATCAACCAATTTTTTTTCTTTCTACGTACCTATCATTTACAAGTATTTTTCAAAGGATTCCTTGATGGGGTCATAGTGGATCGTTCTGCTTTGTTTCCCGCTCTTTGTTATCAGTGTAGACTTTGATGGGCCTATGTAATTCATTTTACCTCTGCTTCCCGCTCCATAACTACACTTTTCTCTGTGATTGTTTACGTAGCACATGTTTCGTATTCTATTTCATTGTTACTAATCAAGAGTTAAGTTACGTCATTCATTTTTTTATAGATCTATATCTTAAAGAAATACAAGTGTTTTATAATTTTAAGCAGCCCAAACGAAGAAGGACATGGTAAGAAAAAATATTTCATTTATTTTATATACTCCTAAATAAGCTACAACAATCTATGATAATACACTTTCTAACCAAAACAAAAATAGTGAATGAGGGGTTGTGAAGAATAGAGGAAGTGGGCAGTGAGACACCCTCTCCTCCATTTTTTTTTTATATAGAATCGCCTGTTCTTAGAAAGTTGATTTGAACTTTCTAATAAAGTCCATTTGAGCATTATTTTTTTTATCGAGTTTTGATGACTCGTCTATAAATAAATAAATAAAAATCCATACTTATTTTTATACTTGCGCTGTTATTTATTATCTGTCGTTGCTATAAGCTTTACAGGCTCTCTTTTCTGCCCCACTTATTCAAACATCAAAACGAATCTCATAAAATCTATTGGTTTTACATTATTACATGCTTTAAAAATTCTTGTCGATAAGGTCTTTTGTTGTAACAATTGTTGACGTTTCACCTTAACTATTTGCAACAGATTTTTTTTGGGGTTTCAACTCAGGGGAATATGAAGGAAGAAATGCACATCTCTGTCAATATATTTTGCAATATTCTTAAAAGTGTGTATTAGGAGCATTGTCCATAATCAAATAATCCCCTTTCATGTGTGGGTATTCATCCATTTCATCTAATGTTTCCTCTAAAAAGCTGATGTACGTAGTGATCTGTAACAGTCCCAGCGCTCAATATTACAGATTATTGACCACCTTTTCTGTTCTTAATAGGACCAAGTATTCTCGCACTAACTTTGATTAATCTTGAGGCAGACAGAGATACCTCCCTATACCGTGGTGATTTTTTCTCTTGTAGTTGGCACAGTTACAATAGCAGGAGTACCCACTGTTGACCAAGCTCTTGTACGTTTCATACTTATATGAAATGGTGATTTATCAAGAAATGCGCTGTTAGTCAAGAAATTCATATCTGTTTCATCTCATTCTCGAACACGATCATGACGATTATTAATCTTATCTGGACTATTTCTTTCAAAAAGTGAAACCCTGCTTTTTTTAATGATAAGTTGCATTCTGTCCTAATAAAAGTATCCACTGTGCTACGGGAGACTTTTAGATCATTAAGCCTAAACTCATTCATTAAGTGCTCGGTTATATCCGCAATTGCAGCAGAGGGATTAGAATTGACGTACTTAATAACTGCCATTTTTTGGGTTCCACATTATAACACATTTACGTCCTTGTTTCTTGCTATCAAAGATAAAATCAGGATTCTCTTCATACAGCCTTACTCGTCGCTGTGCAGTATGAACGTGTATACCTAACTGTTTCGTAGCTGCTAAAGCACTCAAACACTCGCCAATTTTCAGTTTAAAAAATCTGGTGTTGTTTTGATTAATATACGTATCGAATATATGTACATAATCGATCAGCGATAATTCTTCTATTTATACTAATTAACTTTTATCCTCTTGGCTTCATTATATTACATTTTATATACATGTACAAGAAATAATAATAAATAAATAAAAGTGTACTTAGAAAGTATGATTCATCACAGATGCTAATAATCAACTACTAATGCTATTTTCTAGATTACCTGGATAATACGTAGGTACGTACGTACGTAATTTTTTTATTATTATTTTGCAACCGTATATCAAACATAGCATTTATATATTTTTTACGTTTATCTTTTTTTATTGCTGTAATTCTTTTAATTTGAGTATTAAAACGTTATTTACTAGTTGGTAATTAATAGTAATGATAACATATTACGAATATTGATTATCAAGACTTTTTGCTCTATAACAACATACATTAGAGTTAAATATCAAAAGATAATAACGCAAGCTAAATATAAACACACATACATCTACATATTCTTTAATATATACCAGTACTTAGTAGGTCATTTTATATGGCGGTATGATTAATGCGTATTTTCAAGTAAAAAAAACACTTTGTGCTTTTTATTGTTCATTATCATCAATTAGAAAATAATTTGTTACCATTATTATTGATGTCTATGATAGAAGAAAGAAAAGTTTGACGTGAATAGATTTGATTAATTAGTTAGCAATATTAATATATTATTATTAAAAAAAATACATACATATAAAATATGATTATTATTTAATAACTTGGTGAACATAATATATACTTTCAATATACTACTATTTGGATTTAAAATTACTTTAATGTACATTCTTTATCATTTATTATATCTAGTTACATAGATATTTTATTATTATCATTATTATGAACACTATGTATTAATGTTGAAATTTCATTGGCTCAGCAATTTTTAATAACCTTTTTTTTATTTTTATTTCGTGTGCTTTTATTAAATAACACTTGATGTCAACCAGAACGAATAATACAACAACAACTACAATGGACGATGATCTTGATCGCATCTCATATCTTGGTGGTTATTCTGATAGTAAATTACTCTTTATTTTTTTTTTTTACTCTTGAACTTTTCTAAGAGTTATAGTTTATTCATTCATAATATATTATGAACAAAACAATGTCAATAGCCATTGAAGCTTTACCGTTGGAGTTACATCGTAACTTTACTTTAATTCGACAACTTGACGAAGGTGCACAAGGTATAATTTGTTTTTTTTTGAACCCCCCCACAACATATACTATACTTATTTTCTAACTTGATTTATATAATAAATTCAATGGGATAGAGTTAATGAATAACGTAGCTAAAGATACAGAAACACTTATGACAGAAAAAACTGTACTTTCACCCAAAGAACGTCAAGAACGTTTATCAAAAATTGGTCATTTATTGAATGAAGCATTAAAACGAGGTGAAGAAAAATTTGCTTTAGCAAAATCAACTTATGATACGGTATTATAATTTTTTCTTCTTCGTTGGGATCATTAATATTTAGGTCATTTTTGCATGATTAATCAAAAAAAAAAAATATTTTTAGGTGGATCGACATTGTACTAAATTAGATACAGATTTACAAAAATATGAAGATGAACAATTAATTGGACCTACACGAAAAATGGGTATGGCTACAATATCTTCAACAGCTGCACAAGCAGGAGCAACATCCGTTACATCTACGGATCGAACAGATAAATTAGAACAGGGTAAATATATATAATATATATATAAGATAAAGATAAGAAAATTTAAAGGATAATTTAGGACCTAAAAAACGAAAAGGAAATCAAAAAGGATCAACAGGTCGTGGAAGAAAAAAGACAGGACGTATGTCAGAAGAAGAATTACAACAAGGAGAATATCTTTCTACTGAAGATTCTCGACAACATGCACAAGCGTAAGTTATATATATATATATATATATTAAAAAAAGAATACTTATTTATTTATCTATAGTGCAATTTCTTTAAGTAATCTTCCTATTGATCCAAATGAACCACTTTATTGTTATTGTCAACAAGTTTCATTTGGAGAAATGGTTGCTTGTGATAATGATGAGGTAATATATATATATATATGGGGAAAGTTAAGATAGAGAGATTAGAGAGTAAACCTTAATAACCTGTTGTTGTTGTTGTTGTTGTTGTTGTTGTTTTTGACATATATAGTGTGAAATTGAATGGTTTCATTTAGAATGTGTTGGTTTACGTACACCACCAAAAGGCAAATGGTATTGTAAAAATTGTGCAGAACAACTCAAGATTAAACAAAAAAAATAGACTATTATAATTATAATTATGAAGGAGAAGGAGTAGTATCATCATCATCGTCATCGTCATCATCATCATCATCATCATCATCAATATTAACATTTCCATTCATTTCTTCTACTTTTCGTTTCCTTCGTTCTTCATCTTCTCTCTTTTGTTTTTTGTACCTATATAAGTATAATAATTTGTATATAAAATAATTAATTTTTCATCTTTAAATGAATTTTTTACTCCTCTCCTTCCCAATGAACAATAATAAAGTTTTTAAAAACATACAATGCCGAGTCGGGGTTCTTTGCTGGATTCATGCAAAGACGAAGTTGTTTATCAATAGCTGTTGCTTTATCTCTTGAAACTGGTTCTAATTGATTTAATATTTCCATAATTTTATCAATTAATTTTAATAATTGTTCTTTTTGTTCATTTCCAAATCGTGTTTCAATATATCTAAAAAATTTAAAATTAATGAATAACGGTTTTCCATACTCCTTTAAAAATAATAATACTCATTTACCTTATTACTTGAATATCAAATTGATTATTTTCTTTAGCAGCAATCATTAAAGCAGCTAATCCTAATTGAGAAGCTTGATAGATTAAACAAAGATCTGTCAAGAGCATAGATTTAATGATTTTTTGAGCCTTATTATATGTTTCTTTTAATAATTCAATATTCTTGTTTTTCTTTTTCTTTTTCATGTCATTATCTTCTTCATCATTTAATAATATTGTTTGTATATCCAAAAAAAATCCATAACAAGGTCGATAAGGATGATGAATTAAATATTCAAATTTAAGTCCTTGAGATACAACAAATTCTAATGCTAATATTTGATCTGTAGATTGAATTCGAAGATTTTGTCCAAATTGTTCAATTGATATACGTTCACTTTCTGATTTTGTTGCAAGAAATAAACATGTTAATGCAATATCTCTTGGATGATAATCCATTACAGTATTATATAAAAAGAATCGTTTCATATATATAACAGCAGTTGCCTATATATATATATATTCTGTTAGCTTATTCTCTTAAAACAATATATATATATATATATATATAAATATAAATACAATTATATAAAAAAGTAATATACCATGACAACATCAGGAAACTTTAAATGATTACAAATAGATTGTAACGTTTCTTCATAATATCGACATAAAATTAAAGTATCTTCAATTGATAAATATTCAAGTTCATTTGACATTGTACTTTTTGATTCTTCCTACACAAAATAAGTATATATATATATTTAACAAAGATAAACGAACTTTATGTATAAGTTATACCTTTTATTTTTATTTTTTGCATGGATAGATCTAAACTAATTATAAACATTACCTGATCTTCTTGAAAATTACGTCTAACGCGTTTTACCGCAGCTTCATGACTTGTGTTTCTAGATTCCCATAATTGAGAAGCATTAAAACGCCAATGACGATATTGTGATGATTCTTCATAAATTGGACGTAAAGAAGTAGTAGTAGTAGTAGTAATAGTAGGAGATTCTTCAGTCATTTTATATAAATATATATTACAAGTCGAAAAAATAAAAGAACAAAAAAAATAATCCCCCCCCCCTTTTCTCAAAAAAGAGAATTTGGCGGGGAAATAAAAAAAAAAAAAAGATTGGTATAATAAAATTAGGTATCTCTCTCTCTCTCTTTTTTTTTTTGTTTGTATATGCTTTGTTTTGCATGTATAATTTTATATGTTAACTTTGCATATTGTTATATCCTAATTGTTGTACATTTAAACCAGTTGATGACATTTGTAATCCAAAATTATCTGCAGCTAAATGACCACTACTATTACTATGGGACATAATACTTGGAGTATGTGGACTATGTGGACTATATAAACTAGCTGCTTCATCATCTGATAAAAAAGCAGATGGACTTGGACTAGGGGGTAAAGGGGTTTGAATAGCCATTTGATGTGGACTCAATTGTTGAGGAGATGATTGTGAACCGTCTATATTAATTTGTAATCCTCGATTACCTACTTGAGTCGTAGTAATAATATTATTAGGTTGTTGTAGATTTTGTGTTTGAACTGTTAATGGTACGGAAGGTCGAGATGGAATTATTTGATCATGTTGTTGTTGTTGTAATTGAGATTGTTGCTGCTGTTGCTGTAATTGTTGTAGTTGTTGTAATTGTTGATGATGTATTTGTGGAGGTGTATGTGGAGGTGGAGAAGGTGAAGGTGAATGTTCTTGACCTGCACCTAAATACAAGTTTTGCATGTGTTGCTGTTGTTGTTGATTATGATGATGTTGATGTGAGATTTCAGGTGATGTAATATAAATAGGTGGAGGTTGTTGTTCAGGATCAGGTTTAATATTTATATTATTGTTATTATTACTGTTGTTATTACTGTTATTATTATTATGAACATTATTATTGTATGCATCGAAATTAAACTCGCTTGGTACTTGTACTACTCAAAATTTATAAAAAAAAAAATTATTAATTAAAAAAAAAATTCACACCTTTTTTTTTCCCTCCTCATTATTTGTATAGATCCATCATAAAGCATAACAACTACTAATCCCAGCCTTTCAAAAAAAAACATTTAAACGAACTATTACTTACATGGAGCACCTTGTTGATGAGTTAAATAATCCAACATTTGTTTAATTAACTGTTGTTGAGCTAATTGTCTTCTACGTGTATCAGTCAATTCTCTTACAATTTCAGTAAAATTTTCTTGTAAATGAGCCAATTGTTGCATCATATCAGATTGAGCTACTTGCATTACTGCTAAATGAGAACTAATATCACCATTATCTCTTCTTACTACATCTGACTCTAATGCTTTTCGTTTAATTTCATCCAACATATCTCCTCTTCCTCTTAAAAACTTTGGATGTGAAAATTCCCATATCTGATTCTCCGCTAATGCTCGATGTCCGCGTGGTGATTTGTTCACTTTATGGAATCCGTACCTGTGTATATATTATATAATATATATTTTTATACTTTTTTTTGAGTAACCCAATATATATATAATCGAAAAAAAAAAAGAATATTTATTTTTAAATCAATGAAATATACTTACATATTAAGTTGTCGAACAAAACTAGAAAAATTATTATGTTTAAAATGCTTTGGTAATACATCACGGGAAAATTCAGTTATATTACATACAATAAATGATGTACCCGTATACGTCCATGCGATCAAATGTTGATATTGTTTATCAACTACCATACTAAAAATCAAAAGAGGGAAAAAACATGAATGAGATTCCCTTTCTTTTTTTTTTAACTATCTCAACTCTTCCTCCTCCTCCCCATCTTTTTGGATGTTATCTTATAAGGAGTATCATTTCTTACTTGTATAATTTGTGTACAAATGTATTTCCACTACTACCTTGTTTTGTTGTTGTTGTAGAAGAAGAAGAAGAAGTAGGTGAAGTAGAAGATTGCTGTTGAGTAGTAGATAAAGAAGTAGAATTATTATTTGGTGGTTGTAATGACATTTGTCGAGCAAACTGATTATGTAGTTGTTCTCGTGGAGATTCAGAAGGAGAAGCATAAGGTGAATGTAAAGGTGATATATGAGGTGAATTGATGGGTGAACCCGAAGTAACTGATCCTCCATTATTGTTTAATATTGAATGAGGTGCTACCCATGATGACACTGATGATGTACGTCCGTGTTGGTGCATTGTGTCGAGAGAAAACCAAAATAAGGTATTGAAAAAGAATAAGAGTTAGTTAAAGAAATCGAAAGAAGAGGGAACGATAAAAAAAAAAAGAGAGTAATATAATCAAAAAGAAAGAAAAAAAGAGAGAGAGAGAGAGAGACGGAAAAAGTTATTTAATATCAAGCAAATTGTTATTACGTCACGTGCAATAAGACAAAGAGACAAAAGATACGAAAAAAAAAAAGAGATTACAGAGAAAGAAAGAAAGAAAGAAAATAAAACTATTATTATACATTTGAAATATAACACAACTTTTCGTACTTCTTGGCTACGCCGAATTAAACGCCGGATTTAGTTAGGTGTTTTTTTTTTTTTTTTGGGTACGTTGCTTCCCTCTCTCCTTTTTTTCCCCTTCTTGAACATAAAAGGAACAAGTCCGACCGTCGCACTACACCAAACCACACGTACCTATTATCAAAAGAATTTATTCGTCATCGGTGATCAAGCCATCAAAAAAAAAGAAAAAGTGCTTTACAGGTTGTACAAACTCACGCGAGACGTTTCAGGGTTTTTATTTTATTTTTTCTAGCTTTTTTTTTTTAATTTGATTCAAATGATTATCTAGGTACAGCTCAATAATTAATTAAAAAGAAAAGAAAGAATATATATATATTTATATATATAATATCTTAATTAGGATTATATACTTTTTTCTTTATTTAAAAAAGAGTAATATAAAGGAATGATGAAACTGAGAGTGTTTGTATATATATTTATGTGTGTATATAATAAATAAAGTTTTTAATGCGAGCAATCAAATCAAATCAAATAATGAAAAGAGTGTGTGAAAACTCATGAAAAAAAAATTATCTAAACCCAACAATCAATTTGTGTTACCATTGGTAACTTGGCTACATAGCAACAAAGTATGAGTTGTTATTGATTAATGAAATATATTTATATACAGAAAAAAAAAAGAGTTTATTACTCCATCTCAAAGTTGCTTTGGTTTGAAATTAGATAAATAAAAAAAAAAGGACTTTTAGGTGAGAACAGAAGCGGAGAGAAAATAAATAAATAAAAAAGTGAGGTCATCGGTACATATTAATATGCAAAAGATTAATCTTGGTTTATTTACATTAAGAAGACATAAACTACGTGACCCTTGCTTCAAAGTTTATGTTTTGATGAGCTGAGAAAGTGAGTGAGTGAGTGTGAATAATGTATAAGAGAAATAAAATCAACAGTTAAAACTGTTTTATGTATATCACAAAAGATGGTTACTTTATTGAAATATAATGATAACTAATATACTCCCCTTGTTATTCCTAGTTTTTTTCTTCTTTTGGCATTTTATAGTTGCAGATTTTCTTAAATATTAGGGAGAGGAAAAACCAGGAGAAAAAAGGGTGACGAGTGGAGTAACGCCATCATCATCACCATCATCATCATAACGTCTTTTTTAAATAAAAATATAATTCTGAATAATTAGTATGATATAATTATTTTCTTATTAATCAAATAAATCAAAAGTAATAGGTTATATATATAAAGAGGGTGCGTGCTAATAATACGTGATAATATTGTACACTTGTAGTATACACTAAGATAAATATGGATAGAAAACTACCATAACACACAAACACAAATAAACATTCTGAATTTTTTAAAATAAAATATTTATTGTATATATATTTAATTATTTTCCAACGCTTTGAACTGGCCATTGATATTCCACATCAGATCTACGTACGACACCATATTTTTTAACAAAAGCATCCAATTCCTTGGGACCACGAGAACCATAAGGATAAGGCTTGGGTTCAATACGATCTCTTTCAATTTTATGCAACAATGGCGTAAAAATACGCCAAGCCGCATCTAGTTCATCGTCACGTACAAAATTAGAATGGTCACTTCTCAAAACATCCAATATAAGACCTTCATAAGCATCAGGAACTATATAATGTACGTATAAATTTTTATAGGTAAATAATTTTCTTTTTCTTTTCTTCTAAATAATAATATATATCATAATTTCAAATTTTTTCTTTTTAATTTTACCTCTCATATCCTTATATCGATCTTTATAAGTCAAATCCAAATCCGTTGTAATTATTTGTTGTGATAATCCAGGTCTTTTATTATTAAACTTGAAATAAATCGCTTCACCAGGTTGAATACGCAAAACCAATTCATTACGTACAGCCCCTTCATATAAAGATCCTTTGGGTGTATCTTTAAATTGTATACGTACTTCCACTTTAGCATTATCTAAACCTTTACCAGCTTTTAAAATAAAAGGTACTTTTTTCCAACGTTCATTTTCAATCCAAAGAACCAAAGTTGCAAATGTAGGACAAATACTATCTTCTGGCACAGTATCATCATCTTTATAACCAGGCTTATCATTATTGGCAACATATTGTCCCAAAAGACTATCTTCGAGTGTAATGGGTTTGACGTGACGTAAAAGATCTACTTTAGCATCTCGAATAGATTCTGGATCTCGACCAGTGGGTTTTTCCATGGCAACAAGTGAAAATACTTGTAATAAATCTATTATATGTTTTATATATAAGTTTCGTCATTGGTGTCATGGTGATGATAAATATACTTACGATTTTGCATAACATCACGAATAATATTATATTCATCAAAGTATCCACCACGACCTTCTGTACCAAATGGTTCTTTTAATGTGATTTGAACATTATCAATACTTTCAGCACTCCACATAGGTCCCAAAAACATATTTGCAAAACGTAATGTCATGATATTCTTGACCATTTCTTTACCCAAATAATGATCAATTCGATAAATCTATATATATATATATATATATATATATATATGTTATTGAAAATTAACAATCAATCTAATATAATATAGAAATTTGTTTTTTTTTACGTACCTCATCTTCTTTAAATAATTCACCCAAATCTTTGGCTAATTGAGTTGAACTTTCCAAATCTTTACCAAATGGTTTTTCAATCACAATACGATTACGACCTTCTGAACTATAAACAAATTTACTTAATCCGGTAGCCACAGGTAAAAAGACAGAAGGAGGTAACGCCATATAAAATAATCGATTCTTTTGACCTTTTCCTAGATCACGTTCTTGTTCTAATTCTTCAATATGTTTATCCAATGTTTTCCATGATTCATCTTGATCATATTGTCCTTGTGTATAATCAGTAATTTTTAAAAATTCATCCAATTTTTGTTTATCAGAATCAGAATTAATTTTTAAATGAGCTGTAATACGTTTAACATATTCTTCCCGAGATAAATCGGATCGAGCATATCCAGTAATATGAACTTTTTTGGGTAAAACTCCAGTAGAATATAAATTGAAAAGTGCTGGATATGTTTTTTTACCAGCTAAATCACCCGATGCTCCAAAAACTAAAGAAATAATATTTTAAACTATGTTTAGCTAAAAGAAAAAAAAAGCAATTTAATTATTATTATTATTATTTACCAATAATGGTGATAGCATCATTCAATTGATGAGAAACTTGATCTTGTAACTCCTTTAAATCTGATGCCATATTATTATATGTATATATATATAAAATTATAATAACAAATTTATTCAAAAAGAGAAGCAATAAAAAAAGAAAAAAAAAGAAAAGAGTATATAAACTATATAACTAATTCAATCCCAAAAAATGATTTTTATTATGAAGGGGTTTTGTGTTTTCCTTTGACTAAAAAAATCTTACACAACCATGACGAAAAATGCATAAATCGGAGAGAAACTTTTTCCATTTTTGGATAGACTCACTCAGAAAATATATATATATATATGAAATTTTTTAATAATCATGCCTTAATTTCTTTTTCTTACTTTTTTTCTAATATTATTTACTTATTTGAAATATAAGGTCACTATTACGTAGTATCTCATCAAAAGGAATGAATAATACATTTTAAAATAGCACTCTTTTACATTATGTAAATGTTTACAATCGCATGCATTCGCAGTTACTATTCTTTTTTTTTTAAAAAAAAAAAACAACAACCGAAAACTAATGCGTAGTATTAAACCGAGTCATTTTCATTTTGCCAATAATTTCTTTTTTGAAACATGAAAAGTGTACTGGCTACATCTGATTTTTTTTTTTACATGTTTCATTTATAATTCATTAAATAATGTTAATTAATATTACGAGCTTATTACTTATACTCGAAAAAAATTATTTGGTTATTTCCTCAGAGTACGTAAAGTAGAGCAGACTAAGTGTATTGCTACTTTACCAAGATTAATAACAACTTCGTAACGTGGGTAATCTATCTCGAATATAATCTATGGGTTGTACGTAGAGGTGGAACCAAGTGTTTGGTAGAGGTCAAAACGCATCGAGTAACTTTTGTAAATAATGTTGTAGGAGTAGGCAGTTGATGTAGTGTGTTCTGACAGTAGCTCATGATGGTGCTTTACAATGGCAATCTTATAAGGGATATGAAGGAAGCGAGCATTGTTACTTATAGTTCATATAAAGTGTGTATTACCAAGTACTGATGGTTTTACCCCCGCCCGCAAAGTAATTATTCATTTGTTAATAATATACACATACATACTAAATGTGTTGATAATGATAACATTATAATAAAAACAAAAAAATTATTTATTACACCTGTTTCGAGGGACTATAATTGAAAAAATAAAGTGATTGAATTTAGTTGGATTCACTTAATTGAGTAACTATGTATAGATAACGAATATAATATTTTATAGTTATTAAAGAATCTCATGAATCAAAAATCACATATTTAATATCCAATTTTGGTTTGATATAGCAATAATAAAAGACATTCTTTATCATCTATACCATCTTTTATGGTTAACATATTCTTAATCCAAATATGGTAATAAATAACACGTTACGTATTTACATGAAAAAGGCAATTTGTTTAAAGATAGTCAATTTTCATTTCGTTTGAAACATAAAAAGAAAAGATAAATATGATTTTTATTGAGATAAAATAGAATATACAATACATGATAATAATAATAATAATAATAACGAGAAATATGATAATGATGAGAAAATGATAGTAATGATAGTAATATAATGGTTGATTAAAAACACAAGAGTAGTATTAAATGAAAGAGGTAAAAGTATGATATGATCTTTTTATAATTAATAATGATAGTGATATGCTTTTTTATGATGAGAAAAATGTTACGTATATGATAATAAGAATGAAATGATGGTTAAAAGAAGGGGTATAATAAGAGGATACAAGTTATTTAAGCGCCTGTATTAGTTGGATCAATGCCTTGAGTATAAGTTGCTCGACCACCCATTGGATCAATAAATTGACCCAAAATATCAGGAACATTACTATTTCTCATTGGATCTTTGAGAAAAGTATAGGAAGCAATAGGTCTATTTTTATTTTGTTCACGTTTGGTTATTTTCTTTGATGAAGAAGAGGTAATTTCACTCTTAATTTTCTTGTTGGATCGTGTAAATGAAAACATTATTAAAAACTTTGTTTGAATTGAATTGAAAAAAATGTAAAAGTATAGCTTTCGTTGTTATGAGACTAAAGATGAATTTGAAGACTGTAAAGAAGTAAAGAAATAAATCTTTTTGTTGTGAAAATTGTTTGTTTATATAATTTTTTTTTCAAACAACTTCTTTCACCTTCCTTCAATCTCATAGAAACTTATAAATCCTGATGACTGGTTAAAGGGGAAAAATTTTCTGATCTAGTTACACAATAACAGTGACTGAAGAGAAGTTTCTTAAATTGGTCATTTTTTTTTTTTTTGCTCTCTCTCTACTCAGCAAATTCTTTATTCTTCTATGATATTTTCCATATATGATCAAAAAAAAAAAAAGATACGTGAGTGTAAATTATATTACATTGTCAAAAGAGCTTCTTTTAATTCTTGTTACGATATTAGATATTACGTATATGAAATCATTTCACAAGATAGCAGTATAAGATTTATTATTTTTAAAGAGTAAATGGATTTTTTAACTAATTTACAAATAAAAAAAAACGTAACCTTGGAAACAAATTACCTTTTTTGTCGTATTAAAAATAGTGTCTTATTGGTGTAACAACCTATTTTTTTTTCCAAAGAAACTATACATAATTTCTTGTAAAGAAGTGTTATATAACAATGTTATACAAGAAAAAAAAATCAAATGGAGGATGGTGCCTCTGAGTTTATTCTTATTTCAGCCAATGATGGATAGTATTTTTATTAGGCTACAGAATTCTCAACTTGTATTTCGCATAAACCAATTATTATTGTGCTTTTTTTTTTTAAAAAAAAAAAATTACTTCCTTGACCTTCTTTACTTGGTTATTAATTATATTCTTTCTTGTAGATTAACGGAACTCTTCCGTTACTCTAAACCTTATTTACTATTGATTTTTTTTTCCGAATGTCTGGGTGATACTTTTTTTTTTCTGTGGGCATGTAATTATTAGCAAAATTTAGTTGAGAGTATGGTGGATATCACTTTTCATGGCATCTCCATAATTAGGGTAGAAGCAAACAACCCTAATTAAAATTTCTCAGCAACAAATCCCCAGAAAAACATTTCAGTCGGGAGAATGTTGCTGGGAGTTTGAAGGGGAAAAAGAAAAGATAGGAACTTACAGCTTTTTTTTTTTTTTTTTTGTTGGGAAGTAATTTGCTGGGGAACTTTTGGCGCCAAAAATAAAATAAAAAAACTCTCTATTTATTTTTGTTGGGAAGATGGAAGGTGGTGGGCCCACCCCACGCCAATTCTTTCATTGAAACAAATGTGGTACACGATTTACAATACTTTATAATCTTGGTTTTATATTCGATGCAGTGCAACCTAACTTTTTTTTAATTTCTTTGACATAACTAAATTATTAAAACCTTGTTTTTTTTTATCCATAGCAACAAAATTTACCCGATACTGGGTAAGAAAAAAAAAGACTATGTAATTCCTATATTTTATCTTATTTTTACATGTACCTATATTATTAACATTATGAATATAGTTCTCTCTTTTTTTTTATCAAGTCTATTAGTAATCAGTTTCATAGATACACAGAGACTTATCAATGAACAACAACAAAAAAAAATGATTAACATAACCTTATTTAATTAAATATAATATATCATTACAGATAATACTCGTATAACATAATATCTTATGTAATTAGTAACTACGTACATCAATGAAGAAGGAGAAAATTGAACTTAGGTAAATTTATCCACATCATGGTATATGAAAAAGTGTGAAAAGTCAATACTAAATACCCACAGTTTCACTCATATGGGTTATATGTTTTAACTATACTTCCTCATTTGCTTACTTTTTTTCATTACTTTACATAATAACTCTTTTCTTTCTACATTTTCAATACTCTTTCCTTTTGTTACTCGAATCAACGTGATGTATATAAACAATATATATCAAACTGTATACTAAGTACAAAACATAATTATAATACATTTCATTTCCTGAGTGTTTTTCAGTTGAACATTGGTAATTTCACATATGTGTTTTAGAATTAAAAACCCCCCAGTTTCTTTTTTTTTTTCAAATCTGCTGCGCTATAGATAAATAGTATACACACATGATTAAATAAATCCGTACCAAAATAAACACGTTCTCTACCAATGTAAACATGTAAAATTGTAAATCATCCTCTGTTGGCCATTTATAATGCTGTTTTTTTTTTCTTTTTCTTTTTATTATAGTTTTAAATTTATTAATTCAAATATATCAGCGGAAAGTACGAATGTACAATTTCTTTAAAGATCTTAAGATGTTCTATCTTTTTTTTTCCATCTTTTTTTTTTTCCATGAATGGGAGAAATTGAACGGTCATCTCACATTCTTCAGCAAGTAGATCGTAATATTTTTTTTTGGCATCCACGTGTCTACCTCGAGTTACCAAATTCTGAATAATTATGACAAAAACTATGCGGATAGAAAAATCACGATGAGGTGGTGGTTTTGTAGTAGTCAGGTTAATTATGCGATTTTACTCAGTTTCCCTTTTTAGAATTGAGTTCTGTATTTTAAATATGATTTCTTAATGTTCTTATAATACAACATCGTCGAACGACGAATAACAGGTAGATTTTGATCTTGCTTTATTTACCAAAGTATTCCCCAGATGTCTGCCGCTAATGAGTTTCTAAAATCCTGTATGGTAACAGTTAGTCGAAATACCCTGCAGAAACCGGTGACACTAAATGTGAAATTCGTAAGTAAAAAAAAAAAAAAAAATTATACTTTTTATCCTAAAACATCAGGGTACTAATTATTTTTATAGGTCAGAATGGCGTCTCCTCTATCAATGTCCTCATTCCTATGGTTCATGAACGGTTAATTCGTCTATTTTTCTTGGGAGGTGATAGCAGTAGGATATACAATAGTAATTTTAGGAGAGATATGTTTTGTAAACCTGCGTTGTTCCATTCCTTCGGAGGTTTCATTACAAAAAAGTACGAGTTGCTTCTGGTCCCTGATCTCTTTGGTTTAATCAAAATGGTTGCATACCATAAAGTAAAGCAGCCATTTTACTTTAGAAGTGGAGGGGGCCCATACTCATCGATGTAGGAACGGATTATGATATTAATAGCATGTGGTTGAAACTTGGACGAGTTTCAATGGTTTAGGTTTACAGGTATATTTCTATTTTCTATTGTTCTTTTATAAATCATTTTTGAAACCACTCTATTCACTAATTATTTATTTATAATAGAATCACATTGCCGAAAACATGCAAATTTATGAAGACAAGATGCTATGGAACTCGGCTCGAATTGAGAATGAATGTATTCTTGTATTCAAGATCTCAATGGTTTGCCATTCTCGAAAAAAGGCAACGTAAGTTTACTATTTATTCAATTTTTACACGTTCATGACTACTTTATCTACTTGATCTAACGATAGTTATATTCTATTCTAGTAACTCCACACAGTTCATTCATGGGGAGCCATCAGTGAATAAATTGCTGACCTTTTGGTTAGCAATATTCTCGAGCTATGAGTATCACTAGTAGAGAGTTGTCGACAGGAAAACCTGTTGAGCGGTATCAACCTGGTTTCTTGTCCGTTTTAATGGTAGCTTCATATATTGGTTCCTCGCTATTTTTTCTCGTCCTCCTCACCACAGTATGTTGAGGGAAGGGGGAAGAAGGGGAGGGGACGTTGCTTCGTTCCTTCACATTTTCTGGTGCCCATCTTCCGAGTTTCTGTTACTTGTTGCCATGGTTGACAGATCACCTAACCAAGTGATGGTTTTAAAGCGCCCTCCTTTAGTATGGAATATCTTCAAAAGTTATTTCATACGGGTACTTGACACAAGATCTCCATGGGTAACCGTACTGTTATTGTCCAGACCCTAACAGCAGTTCCCTCCCTAGTTCTCCTGGACTTGTTTCCTAGCATTTACGTTGATTCAACTCTATATGACTTGGGTTAGTCACCGTCAACCGTCAAGAATCAAGTTCATTGTTATATAAAAACATCTATAACGGAATATTAATTCTAAACCGTTGGTGTACATGATTGGGGTTGGTCAAACTTACACTACAAAAAAAAGAATCTTTTTTTTACAATGAGCTAATAGAATGGGTTTATTGATTAGGTAAAACATAGGAAAAAAAAAAAAGAAGAGGAAGTTTTCTTTTTAAAAAATAAAACGTCATGCACACGTACTTTTTTTTTTTTTTTTTTTTTTTTTTTTTCTTTTTTTAAATAATAATAATAAAAATATTTTTTTTTTTTTTT
>JAEPRB010000269.1:0-51290 GCA_016758965.1 Circinella minor
TCACTGGGTTGTTAGCCGCCAAATAAAAAACAATGAACGCCATACTAATAATATAGAGACGCCAAATCATAAAATTTCAGCCGCCAGGTTGAAAAAAACCAAGCGCCAAATAAAAAATACATCACGCGCCATGTTGAAAAAAACCCAGTGCCAAGTTGAAAAAAATCAGCCGCCGGAAACGAGGAAAAATCCTGTATATAGAACCCTCTATTCGTTTATATATTTATTCTTCTCACTATATATAATCTTATATACAATTAATGGGGTGTTTTTTTTTCATAATAATGATACATGGAAAAAAAATCATGATAAGCTGCTTGTATTGGTTACATTATTTCTTAGTTAAGCGATCAAGTAACACTGTTACCAGGCAATAATAAAAAACATTGTTATGTAAAACAATGTACTACAAAAATCCATTACGTTTCACTCAATCTTTTTTTTTTTTTTTTTCCTTTTTGCATGAAGAAGAAAATAATAATATGAATGACGGAGAAATTATTATGTACTAAACAGGTAGAATTGATTTTAAAGTACTGTATATATGGTAGATCACGTTGTCAATTTTTTCCCACACGTAGAACAAAGTGGTGAAAGAAATAAGAATATAGTCATTCTATTTTAACAAGAGGTAAAATATATTATCTATATTATTAATAAGCACCCAATAATAATTTGTTTCATCCATTAGGGAAAAAAAATACACGATAGAACTTTTTATAATAATTCAATGAATATACAATAATCTATTATGTTCGCCTATAACTCCCGTATGGATACGTAGATAATTGATTTAATAATAAATTGTTTAGACTTGATAGTTTATCCTATATGATTCTATTCTGAGATTTATACTTTTTGCCTGCTCGAGTTGTCCAATGAAATAAGAAAAACATATTATACGTACTATTACTATATTTATATTTCTTTACCATTATTTTTTGAATTGAATTGCTTCAATAAGACGGATAAAGCCCTTTTTGTGAATCAAATTTAGAACATGAATTATTTTGGAAATACTGCATATGTCTGTTATAATTATTATTTACCTTAAGTCTTTTTATTTTACCAAGCATTCCATATATAGAAATAAAAGAACACATAAATGACAATATTTCATTTATATATATGTATACATTTACTCTTTTTAAAATAAAAATTAAGCTATATAGTTTAACCAACTTGCTTAATAATATATTTATAATAGAATTCTTGGAAAGAGTAGAGTATTTGTTTACTAAAATATTTATACGTACACCTCCATATAGAAAGAACGGTATTGAAATGATCCCTTCATTATTGTATCGAAACAGAAGTATTCCTTGGCTACTACAAGATAAATTTGAAGAATCTTGGGACTCATATTTGTTGTTACGTAAAAAAAACAAAAAAGATGACCATAAACAAGCAAAAGCAGTAGCAGAAATATTTTATTTACGTATCCACAGCGAAACTATCATGTTAAAAATGTTAGTAGTTGACAAAGTATAATAACATACAGTGAAGTTTTGTTTGCATTGCAAGAAAAACTTTTTTCAGAAGAATTATTATTTTATAATATAAAAGTTATACGTACGTATGTTTTTAAACGTTGAAAATATTCATATATACATATCAATGTGTAACTACTTGATAATAAATGTTTAAATCTCGATTTATCGCATACATAAATGATTTTTATTTCCTAATCTATGAAAAAAGGAAGAAAGCAAGCTTGGCGTGGCCATAGAGTTTATCGGCTAATTGTTGAGAAAATCCTGCCTTGGCGCCTTTTTGATTATCTTCATCCAATCCATCCAAATTGATGATTTATTATTTCTTGTAGACAGCTCTGAAAGGGTATCTTCTTCAATTGGGCGTTGGTGGGACCCATCTATTGTATTGATTATCCGTTCACACGCCTTATCAATTTCTGAGCGCATTGACAATTGTTACATGTGTGTATGTGTGTGAGGTAGAGAGAGATAGAGAGACTTAATGGTACTGTCATTAACTCTCTCTCAAAAAAAAAAAACCAAGAAAAAGAAATTCTCAACGGCAAGTACGTACAATTATATTTATACCTCTCATTCCGCGTAACTATCATTATGTCCATGCACTTTGTAACAATGAACCAATCGGAACACATCAATTGCATAAATAAATAAAAAAGGGGGGGGGTTACTTTTTTCTATTATAAATGAAAGAAATGGTGATTACTGTATTCATTCTATTTTATCATTATAATAATTGTAAATATCATTTGAATGACGAATGCTTGTTCTTTTCTTTTTATTTTATTCTTTGTTTAATAATTTCAATTTTAAATAAAATGACATGAAGATGTTATATATCCTGAAATCAAAATGTTGTTATAACATATTTCTATAAGTAAAAACACAGACAATAATAGATAAATACGCGATAGATAGTGCAATCAACAGATAAATAAAAATTATCTTTTGTTTTTTAATAGCACAAGCAAGTAGTACGTAAAGAGAATATTTTTTATATATGATCAAGACATGTTATTCAATTATTACACAGGAGGTTTACTTGAGCATAATGAGTGTATAGAATAAAACCACAGTACGTATCTTTTTTTTTCTGCTTCTTGCTATTCGAATGATAAAAGATAAAAGTGAAACATTTTTTTGATAAGAGCAAAGATAGGTTTTATTTTGATATTAAGCATACGTACGTATTAGATACGTTTATATTATTCCATATATTGAAGCATGTAATATACTATTACTATACATGGAAAAACAAACAATTGATAAGCTCCCATGACCAAATATACACTCTTTATTAACAATGCATTCAATCTTACTGCTTTGCTAGATATATAAAAAGATTCGTATTTTCTCCACTAAAAAATTATTTTCATGACCTGTCGTTCACAGAGAAAATCATCGAGAAATAATAACATACCTGTCATGATAAACATGCAGCACAGTAGCATCATCATGACAGGTAATGTAAGTAATTTGTAAGATCACTTACATCGTGGTATTTTTGAGCAACCAAACAAGAACAGCAACTCTGGACCTGGTCCTGGTCGTGGTTCTGGCGACCGTATTAGTAGTGTGTCGTCTCGTTGGGGGGGGGTTAGCCTTGGCCATGATTGTAGTGGTTTCGACTACCATCATAACAATAATATTATTGATGTTGAAATGTTGAATCAAAAATTGGAACATTATATGTTCAAAAGGAAAGATTAATTTATTTATATTGCTAACCTCCTCCTTCTTTTTTTCTTATATATATATATATATATATATATACAGGCATCGTTTATTTATTTTACCATTTATATATTATTATATTATTTAAGTACGTAAATCAAATACCAAAAGTATTTTCATTCAATATTTGTAATCAAATTCTACCTTACTCAAAAATTGGATTCATTTTCACCTAGTATCAAATATTTAGTATAAATAAAATAGTTTCTTCCCTTCCTTTCAAAACAACTCTTTTTTCATTTTATTATAAACTCTTTTACTCGATTATTTGATCGATTAGATTTGATGGTTATAAAAACCCACTCCTCTTTATTTATTCTTCTCCTTGTTGAATAAGTTATTTGATGTAAGCTGAGGTCTTTTAAACTCGGGATTCCTTTTTTTAACAGATAATTCATATTTCTCTTTTATTTTCCCCTCATTAATTACTCAATAAATGTGAAAACGACAATTCGACAAATGAGTTGGGTATTTTTAAAATTATATGTGACTGATGGTCTCAAAGATTCATCCATTTTGCACGACGGTATAGACACTACACTAAGAAAGTATTATCTTCCTCTACAGGTGAGCAAACTGAAGTGATTTTTAGATTACATCCATCGTGTAATTTTTTCCAGTTGTTCAATCGAAGCTCCCAACTTGTTCAAATCATCTTTTTAACAATGAAAACACAGGTGATATCAATAAATCAGGTTTATTATTTATTTTCTTTACTCTAACTAGTAGTATGATACCTTGGTTCTCAGTGCATTCCATCCTACAAGTAAGCTATTATAAAGATGAAAAGGAAAACTAAAGGTATCAAAGTAAAAGAGCTATTAAATACTAAAACATTTAACAGTATCATCCTTTTTATACCGAATAGACATTTTTTTTTCTTTAACTTGTTCAAATCGTTGTATACAAGCAATGTATTTAAACGTATGCGTCGTGTACATTAGACTGTTTTTGTTTTCCTATCGTTTTATACCATACATATGCATTTCTCCTGGCTATGAACACTCATATATTATTATAAATTATTTTTTAATAGAAAAGAAAAATCATATCACTCTGTGTGCTTCAATCAAGTAATACCATATACTGTTTTTATTGAAAATGCTGCGATAGATCCACAAGCAATAATAAAAGTGAGTTGCGAAATTAAAAAAAAAATATGTTTACAAAAAAACAAAACAAAAATGTCTTCATATTCATACGTTACAAATTTTAAATAGTAATATATTATACTTTAAACATCATCTTATCTTTAAAAATTATGTATGTGCTACGTATATTTACCTTGTATATTGAAAAAATCCACGAAAAAGTTTGTAAATGTACATACTAGCTTTCAAAGATAAAGATGAAATGTATTATTTGGAAATCTAAATAATAATAAAAAAGCACCTATTATGAACAACAGTGAATGTAATCAAATTATCGTAAAAGATGGAACAAGTTGACACCATTAACTGTAACCTTAGTGACAGAGGAAAATTTAATAACACAGACATATAGAGTTATTTACTATTAATCAAGAAGAAAAAAAAGCTCAAAAAAAAATAATGTATCGCTTTTAAAAAGAAAACAATTAATATCTATGCTAGTTTTTTGGTTGTCATGTAAAAAATTGGGATTATTTTTCGGGTTTGCTAATGGGATTAAGATCTCGTCGGAAACACAGAGGCATCTGAAACAAATTCCTCCTTGGACGTCTCGGGGGGGGGGCAATAGACACTCATTTTTATTTTTTATAACCTCCGCTCCACGCCGAACGCAACTTCACGCCACATTAGACACATAATAACTTAACCCTTTTTTTTTTGTAACTATACATACCTCTTTTTTTTTTTATTGAAAGTAATCTCGTTGTTCATATTTGTATAACCTCATTTTTACCATTTAAAACAAAAAACAACAACAAAGACAGAAAAAGACAAAAGACAAAAAAAAAAAAAAAAGAAAAGAAAAGAAACAATACCATGTCTGGATATTATTATACCTCCCTTCTCGGGACCACTATAAGTGTTCTTGCCATTGTCGGCTTATACATGTTGCTCACTGGTACTGGTGAAGCATTTAACTTTGGAAAATTCCTTGAAGAAGCATCCCCTTTTGCTTGGGCCACAGTAGGCATGGGCTTATGTATTGGTCTTTCTGTAGCAGGTGCAGCATGGTAAACGAAATTTAAATATTTTCAATGGAGGGGGGAGGGGAATCCTTTATAAAGTTATTAATTTCTTTTTCATCCAATATATATATATTAACATAATGACGCGTTATTTTTTTTATTTATTTATTTAAAACAATAATATTATTTTTAGGGGTATTTATATTACTGGTTCAGCATTATTAGGTGGTGCAGTCAAGACTCCACGTATTCAATCGAGAAATTTGATTTCCATCATTTTCTGTGAAGTCGTTGCCATTTATGGTGTCATTATGACCATTGTTTATTCTGCTAAACTAGTTGAAGTTTCTGAAGATAGACTTTATACACCTTCCAATTATTTTACAGGTTCGTTAAAAAAGAAAAAGAAAAGGGGTTTGGGTTGCAAAAGAAATATTTAAAGAGGGTTCATATCAGAAAGAAAAATAAAATAAGGATTTTGGGGGGGGGAAAGAGATAGAAAAAAGTTAACAATGTATATATATATTAGGACACGCAATCTTTTGGGGTGGTTTGACAGTGGGTATTTGTAACCTCTTTTGCGGCGTTTGCGTCGGTATTACTGGATCAAGTGCTGCTCTTGCAGATGCTCAAGATCCACAATTGTTTGTTAAAGTCTTGGTTGTCGAAATTTTCGGTTCTGTTCTTGGTCTTTTTGGTTTGATTGTTGGATTGTTAACGGTAAGATAATGTGATAAATATTCATTTTAAATTCATTATATTAATTAATCTTATATATATATATATATATAATTAGACTGGTAAAGCATCCGACTTTCAATAAGTCCTCATATCCCTCTCCTCTTTCCATTTCTCAATCTTTTCTTTTTACCAAACAACAACAACAACAAAAAGAGTATCTTTTATTTTTTTACATATACAACAATAGCAACATTAAATAAAAAAAAATGATTTCCAAATGTTGAGTAACAAAAGAAACGTGTGTGTGTGAGTGTTTTTAATTATTTATTTAGTTAAAAACAAAAAAAAAAAAACAGAAAGTAAATAATAATTTTTATAATAATTCCAAAATCATGTTGGCGCCCTTATTTTCATCTTTCACCTTTTTAATATCTGATTTATGTGATTTTAAAGCCTTCTTTGTTTGTTTAGCAGTAGATGGTTCTTCCAATAATGATAAAACGACAAAACTACCAAAATTGGTAGCAAAATGACCAAGATGAGGTTCAATACGTTCCAAAAGTTTAGGTGCAAATCCAAGAGGTTCAATGGCTTTATCATTGGTTTCTGTAGCACTATCTGCTTTAATCATAGCTTTTATAATTCGATTGGCAAATCGATCTTGAATAATATGATTTTCTTTTTCAATATTTTCACTTGCCAAGTCAAGAATAGCATTAATAGCAGCGGTTTTATCACCTAAATGATATAAAAAGTATATTAGTAAAAAAAATATATATATATATATAAAGAATAGTTTTTTATATATATAAGAGCTTTACCAATAGCATGAAGCATGATTTCTTGTACTACTTGTGACGATAACTTTTCTCTCATCATAATAGGTGCATTTTCAGCAACAGTTTGAATAAGGGCTTCTGAACAAGCTTCAAGAATTTCTTTGGAACGAATTTCAGGATCTTTTTTACTATAGAGAACAAGGATATGAAAATTAAACAAAAAAAATCTATTGATTGATTCTTATTTTTTTTTTTTTTACTTTACCTTTGTCTAATTTGATCACCTTCAGTAATTTGTTGAACAGTTTCTGGTGAAAGATATCTAGTATTACGACCCGTAAGGATATATAAAAAGACACGTCGACCAAATTTATCTGAAAATAATTGTTTTGATTGTTTACAAAGTTCCTATATAAAACACACATAGTCCAAGTGAATATCATTAGAATGATTATTATTATTATTATTATTATTATTATTATTATTATTATTATTATTATTATTATTATTATTATTAAATATATATTACTTACAGAAATAAGCGCTTTATTCATTAATACTGTATCATCCATAACATCTAAAAAGCGAATTAAGACAAGATAACCATATTCATCTTGAGCAATTTTAACTACATGTGGTTTAAATGCCTTAATAATAGCTTTACGATCCTATATAAATTATTTTTTTTTATTAGTCTATTTGTCTTTGTTTTTTTTTTAATCGTATAATTATTATATTTTACCTTGGGTGTTGCATAAGACAAACAAATCATGGCAACTTTAGCTCCTTCACGTGTATGAAGAATATCTTGAAGATTATCACGAAGATGTTGCATCACATTCTAAATAATAATAATAATAATAAATAAATGGACTCTTATAAACACATACACACACAAATATATATATATATATATATATTTACCTCACGACTTTTAGAATCAGCCAAAGTCAAAAATTGATACAATGCTTTATGTACAATACTATGTACAATGGTACCTTTATCCATACATCCCATTAAAGTTTCTGACATGAATCTTAAAACAGAATCTTTTTTTTCTGGTAAATTTTTTAAAAGATCATCCAATGTTTTTGCACCTCCACCACGATTAAATAAAGTCATTTCAGGACCATAAAATTCAGATAATAATTCATGTCTTTGTGCACCATTAGCATATTGTGCATAAAATGTTTCAATTACTGTAGAAGCTTCTCGATGACGAATTAATTTACGAACATGTGTACGGAATTCAGATAATACTTGATCTCGATGTTTATGACTAAAATTATTATTTAAAATTATTATTATTATTTCAAATATATAATATATAAATGTAAAAATATATATATATATATATATATAAAACAAAGCCTTACCAATATTCCAAGACCTTCAAAACAATAAATTTACCATACATGGATTTAGCAAGAATTTCATATTTACCAGCTAATTCATCTGCAATTGTACTTCGTTGTTCTGCGTTACCCTTCTTTAAACAAGTTTGAACAATACGTGATGCATCATGTTTAAAAATAATCTAATTATTCATTATTATTATTATTATTATTAGTATCTATTTCTTCTTTTCTCTCTTTTTTTTTAATATATATATATATACCTCTTGAACATGTCCTGTAATGACTTTCATGATCTTTTGCATGAGTTCTTTTGTTTCGTCACGTTCAATATCACCACGTCGAAGATTTTCCCAAATTTTCTTTGCTTCAATAATCATTTCATAGTGACGATCGTGACCTTTTCGTTCATGTTTTAAACCTTTTTGTTGTTTATGTCTAGAACCAGAATCTATTTTATCCAGCACCCAAAAAAAAAAAGAAAAGTTTATTGTTTAAATACATTATTGATCTATAAAAAAAAATATGTTTTAACAAAGAAAAATAATATTTTTTTTTCTTTTTACTTACCATCACCTTTATATTTCTTATTGGAATCATAAGATTGGTCATAAGCTTTTCGCTTCATTGTATGTTGTGGTTGAGCCATGATTTAACAAAAAAGTAAAAAGATCTTGAAAGGAAAAAAAAAAAAAGTTACAAAAAAAAAAAATTTCGAGAAACTGACTGAATTTGGAAGTTGCTATGCTTTACCGAAACTCAGTCTCTCTCTCTCTCTCTCTCTCTTTTTTTTTTTTAATCTCACTTACCCAAACAGGTCAACTTGCTTTCTTTCTTTCTCTCGATTTTTTAATTTAAAAGAACTAAAAGAAAAACATGGATATTTATTTGATACTTTATAAAAAAAAATGATATTATTATATAAAAGAATTTATTATGTAAATATATATGTTAAAGTCCCCCCCCAAAAAAAAAATGACAAGATAATTTTTGAGGACAGTGGCTGAGCTATTTTAGATAGTAATGCATAAATCTTTCATTTTTTTAGTTTCTCTCCCCCCTCCCCCCCAAAAAAAACCCTCTCCCCCTTTCCCTCTCTGCACCTGCTTATCGTTTTTACCTTTTTTTAAACTTTAAATAATATGGCACCTTTACGAATGTTAGAATTTTATTCTGGCATTGGTGGAATGGTAATCTCTAATTTATACATACATACATAGATACGACAGTAGTTATGTTTTTTTTTTACTTTCATTCAATTAACTATATATATATAGCATTTTGCAGCAGGTTTAGCTGGTTGGGATTATGAAGTAATAAAAGCATTCGATATTAATAATGTTGCCAATGACGTAAATATATTTCTTTAAGAGTATTTATATTTTAAATATTATAGTATTTAATATATATGTTTTATATCTATAAATGATATAGGTATACAAACATAACTTTGGACCTAAAATAGTTGGACAGGTATATATATAGATTTGAAAAGGGAAATAAAAAAAAAATACGATTATAAAATAATTATATAATTTATATGATAGAGACAAATTGAAGCATTATCTATGGAACATTATGATAAAATAGCAGCTGATATTTGGACCATGTCTCCACCTTGTCAACCTTATTCAAGACAAGGATTACAAAAAGGAAGTCAAGATAATCGATCTAAAAGTTTTTTACATTTACTTGAAGTATTAGAAACCATGAGTCATCGACCTAAATATATTCTTGTAGAAAATGTAAAAGGATTTGAAGAATCAGATTCACATGATTTATTAATAGATTCTTTAAATCATTGTCATTATACCTTTCAAGAATTTTTATTAACACCACTTCAACTTGGAATTCCTAATTCACGTATGCGTTATTATTTGCTGGTAAGTCATAAAGATATTTTGGTATTGAACTAAAGAATAATAATAATAATAATAAATATGTGTAATTAAATAGGCCAAACAGAAACCATTATCATTTATACAATCACCTACAAATACAATTATTGCATTTATTCCAGAATCAAAACTTATGTCAACAAAATTTGTTGATAATAGAACACAATCATTGGATAATGAAGATGCTTTAGTTAATTCTAATGTAAATATCGGTTCTGTTTCAGAATATTTGGAATCCAATGTTGATTTTGTTTCTTATGCTATTTCAGATAAGGTATTATTATTATTTTTTTATAATGGAAAACTAAATTAAAAATGACAAGTGATACTAAATTATTTATTTTATATATATATATAGACATTATTAAAACATGGACATGTATTTGATATTGTTAAACCAAGTACGCATAGAAGTTGTTGTTTTACTAAAGGATATTATCATTATGCTGAAGGAACAGGTAAAATTTTCAATAAATATATTATATTTACTCTTTATATACTTATTATTATTATTTTATTTTGTTAGGTTCCATTTTACAATTGAATGAAGAATTAGATGTAAGAAATATTTCTATAAAAATTAATATTAAACAACAATATTAAATTGGAATGCATCATTTTTTTTTTATTTATTTTTTTATTTTAATAGTCAAAAGAAACATTTGATAAAGTAACACATGCAAAGAAAATGGAAAATGAACAAGAAGCATTAAAATTATTACAATCATTAAAATTAAGATACTTTACACCAAGAGAAGTAGCTAATTTAATGGGATTTCCTATGGATACTTTTACATTTCCTGAATCAACTACTATGAAACAAAAGTATCGATGTTTAGGAAATAGTATTAATGTACGATTAGTATCAGAACTAATGATTTATTTAATGAAAGATTCAAAAGAATTATAAATTGAAAACCCAACCCAGGATCGTCATATATAAACACTAATAAAATTGAGTTTCTAAAGTACACTCAAAATTCTCTTGTAGTTAATTGTATAGTAATATATACTTCCCATATTATTATTATTATGTTTTATCTTCTGTTACAAGACTACATATTATACATAGGTATATTTTTTATTAATCACAACATGTATACATCAGAGTAGGATGATTATGATTAATACATTTCTTTGAATGTTGTCTATTAAGTCTTTATGACATATTTTATAGAATAAAGAATGGGATATAAAAAAGGTTCTCGTAGCCTGGTTACAAAAGTTGAAGTTGTGTGGCGCATGAGGCATAAAGTAGGATGAGTATGGTTACCGGTAACATTCTATTTTTTTGAATAATGTTACCGGTAACCATCCTCATTTTCATCCTCACAACTCAGCTTTTGTAAGAACGTTTTTTATATTGCACAGCCTTTTTCTTTCGTTTTTTTTTTTTTTTTTTGCTCCATCCTCTTTATTGTCTTCCAAATGACAACCGACGATCAATATGCAGATGCATCTAATGAACCCAGTTTTGGGAAACAAAAAATAAAAATGTCGAGTTCATTCCTCATCATCACAATCATCAAATAAAAGTACAGTATGTGATACGTCCATGAGGATAAAAAACATTAGTTGTCTTCCTCCTAAAACAGTGTTTTACAATATTTGACCAGTTATCAATGATCATTAATAAAAACGATTATGTATACTTCAATGGACGTTAGTCCCAGCTGGCCATTCGATAATGATAGTCAATTCAATGCATGAGGTAGTAAGTGTATTAATATGGAGAGAATATAGTTGTTTTTTTTTTCATAATAAACCTTTATCGTATATATACAAACTTTTTTTTTTTCACAATTGATTTTTTTTTCTTTGGAATAAGTTCCTGACTATTATACTGGATGATGGAAAATTACATTAATCCATCCAAGAATTTTACTGATGGTCCGAAAATTTTACTGATGATCCAAAAATTTCAAATCACTGTAATAGTAATAATGCTGGGAGCCCATATATTTTGAGAAACTTTATATGTTATAATTCTCCTTCATTAAGAAGAAATGATATGAATCTTGTCATCTTTCTATTATATATAGGTATAATAAAATCCTGGGATAAATAATACTTAACATTACTACTACTGTCACTTATCGCTAGTGAATTAACCAATATTTATTATTGGTGTAGTAAAAAAAAATAGAATGCAGTGTTTATATTTTTATAGATGGAGCAACTAAGGTGACACAAGACGACCATGGTTAGACTCGCTTTTATTTTATTTTTTTTGGCATACATAACATAGTTTTGAAAGTGGATGATAATATATTTGATAACGGCATTGAAGATTAAGCTTACGTATTCAGAAATAATTATGTAAAGGGATGGATATCAGCTAATGAAACCATGACGATAAATACCATGATAGGGGAACGGGGGATATGAAAAAATGATTTATGCCATGAGGGGAAATTACAGCATATATTAATTCTGACAGGTTTTTTGGAGATTAGACGTATAAGGAAATACATGTCACATACCGTAATGTATACAAGAGTTGGGAAAAAGTAAAACAGCCGTTGTCTCGATCTTTTCACAATTAAGCAGCTATCATTTTTCCTAAAAATGAAAGAACGTATGTACGTATGTATTTGTTTTTATTATGCTTCGAAGAAAAGGGTTTTATGGGGCTTATGATGAAACATGCCAGGTTTTAAAGAGATTATTAGTATACATCACTTAATATCGACCCAATATTTTATCTACTACGCAATAAAAAGGTGCCATAATAGTGTTCAGCGACCATGTTAGCCATTGTCATTGTCCACAAGTATCGAAACATTATATATTACTGGTCCAACAGTATGTACTAGCAATTGGGTAATTTATTTATTTTTATTCCCGCGAAACTCAATCAATAAATAAATTTATGCATCAAAAACGTTACACTACGTAATAAACAACCAGTTCTTTTTTTGGACTACTTAGGTCAAACGTTGCTATTTCCATTGCGATAAATAATCAAACAACTTTTTGGATTTATTTTTTTCCCATCCGATTTTTCCATACATGTAAGAAGAGGCAATTAATTAACCATACCAAATGAGCATAATGGGTACGTAAAGCATAAGAAAAGATGATTAGGGTGTTCCTCAACGACTTTATGATGCTAAGAAACTCAAATGTAAATCTAATCTATTGGTATTTAGTTTCAATATGTTTGATATGTACAATAATATGTTTTATATTTTATTATATTATTGTTATTATTGTTATTATTATTATTATTATTGGTATACGATTCATATATTATCATATATTATTATATGTGTCATTTGGTATAATAGAAAAGTAACCGATACTACTATGTTTGAGTTAGCTCTGTGTACACTATATTATTATTTATCATTGATGGTGGGTAGGATTATCACAATACGTAAGGTGTATCTCAATTAGAAATACGTATGTCAAAAATATTTTATCTCGACTTTCATTTCTTACAGCATGTTTAAGACAGTCATATTGGACCAAATATCTTATACGAATCCAAAGTATCCCGGAATTACGTATTCCTATTTCTAGCTGATTTTGGTGTAGTTTTATAATGATTTTTGCTTAATATGTGAAAATGCCTACTCTTTATAGTAAATTTACTGTCTTATATAGAAAAAAGAATCATACATGATTCGGAATTTTAGCTTTCTAAGTGAAGATTGGTTCTACAAATATGATTGTTATATCAAAGATAATAAAACAAGAGATAAAGACTCAAAAGATAATACGATGTAATAGGTTAATAAGGTTGAATGATTAATAAAAATTAACTGGACTACTTTCTTTTGATATAACAAAAGTCTATCCATTTATAATAAATTACTTATCAAATATAAAGTTATCGCAAGTTATGTATTAATAGATTGCTTGTTCTACGTACATATATTTTAACCGCGTTATGAGAAATATAATAGTCAAAAAGACAGGAACCATAAGAATAATTTATAAGACCATGTTTAATATTATGAATATAAAATTTTCTATGTACGACGTACGTAGACGGATTGATTGAACCACAGCAATAAAAAAAAAAGTGTTCCTTCACACAACCAATATTAGGGTAGAGCAATATCCGATTATACTTGAAGAATAAAAATATTTTATTTTATTTTATTAATACATTTTGACACTACGTAAACCATATTTAATAATGATAAGAAAAAAATTATAATTGTTTTATTTAGAGTCCCCTTTGAACACAACGTCCGGTTGGACATACTTTTTTGAGACAGTTCAGAGATTTTGGAATAAGGATATTTAAAAAACCTTGTTGGGGTGACAAGGAAAAGATTAAAAGAAAAAATTATACAGTGATTTGCGTTTAAAAATACAAAATTTGGCTTCGCGCCATTGAAATTTTTGTTTCATTAGTAGTAAAATTCTTGGAAGGTCAGTATAATTTTTGATGGATTAGTGTAATTTTCCATCATCCAGTATAATAGTCAGGAACTTATTCCAAAGAAAAAAAAAATCAATTGTGAAAAAAAAAAAAAGCTTGTTTATACTAAAGAATTTTATGAGTTATTAAACATAATAATTAGTGTATTCGAGATGCTTTTTAAAATGTGTCTAACTGTTAGATATTTCTCTCACTTATCATGATCAAGTAATATTTAGTCATTTGTAAGTGTAAATGTCACATTATATATTGTACATGCATATTATTATAGATTACTGTATATCAAAATTGAATATGGACTTTCTTAGTAATGAGCAGTAAGTATATTAATAATATCAATTTACCCTTTATCTATTACACTATTATAGTTCAAAAAGAATCACAAAAACGACATCAGCTACGTACAAATAAGAAGCTTTTCAATTGTTATTGTTTCTACGTACAACATCAAAACTTTAATTAAAAATATAACGATATAATAAGTACGTAGGATGTTGATTATTCTCATTGAATTTATAATAATAATATTCTTGTTTGATATGTTATAAAAAGTAATCCAAAAATATCAAAACGAGAACAACAACAGTACATAGAATATTATTGATACACCATATACGTAACGAATATATTCCTTACGTATGAAAAGAGTAGGCTAATACACATTTGTGTGTACGTATATGATACAAAGAAAAAAAGTTATTTTAAATCGGTTTTTATGTTTGATTGTTTATTTATGGTTGTAACAAATTATCCAACATCCCCCAAAAAAAATAATCCCCCTTTTATACTGTATATACAGAACCACGAGTTATATTACAGTTTTAAAGTAATAATACGTAATGGTATTAATCAAATGAATAAATGATTAAATTCTAGACCCATGATATCAAATTAGGTAATATTATATCACTGATAAATTAATAAATTGAAATGTCAAACAAAAAATAGAGTCATGAGAAAGTTTTTTTTTTTTCTGTTAAGAATTTCCTTCATTCACTTGCATAATCAAATATGCTTTTAAACTAATTTTTTTTTTGTTTGTTCAATAAAATATATAAAGACATATTATATATTTGTATCACAATACAAGATTTCCTTGTGAATTTTTTTTTTTACTTTTGATTTGATTCAACAAAAGAAGAATTAACAATAAAATATTATGGATGATGACGATGGTGGTGTTGTTGTTGTTGATGGGATAAAGATACTCGATTAGAAGAAGTAAAAGGTCGTAACCTTGGGGAAGGAGTTGACATTTTTGGTTCATGCCTACCAATACTTGTTACAACAGATCGAGCTCCATGACGAGGTGAAATCACAGTGGCATATCCTTCATGATGATTAGAATAATATTGATTATTATTATTATTATTATTATTGGTATTGGTATTATCTAATATTGGATGATGATTTCGTGAACCACGTACAACAGCAGTCGCAGGAGGTCTATTTTCTTTATAATAAAAATTTGAATTTGTTTGTTGTTGGGATTGTTGTTGTTGTTGTTGTTGTTGTTGTTGTTGTTGTTGTTGTTGTTGTTGTAATGATGGATAATGGTAATGATGTTTTGATGATGTTAAATTAGTCTATATATTTAATTAAATTATGATTTGTAAGTTTTTAATATGAATTATTTCCATTGAAAATAAAAATGTTAATATACCATGGGTTTGTTCTGTTGTTGTTGTTGTTGTTGCTGAGGAATTCTAGAAGAATGACTACTTTGTCTATCTTGTAATCGAGGAATGGAAGATGGTTGTTGGTTTTGATCTACATATGAAGAAGTTAATAAAAATTCTCCTGTTCTACGATTAGGATGATGATGATGATGATGTACTGGAAGTGGAGACGCTGGAGTGGCTTCATGAGAGGAATGTGGAACAAGCGGATTTGTTAAAGTTGTAGGATTATCTTCCATCATTGTATCTGTTCCCGTATAATAATGTTGATCAGTAGAAACTGGACTTTCAGCTCTAAGGGTTGTTGCTGATGGTGCATAAGGATAAGGTCGACGTAATTTAGATGCATTTTCTGTAGCAGAAAATGTAGGTGCAATACCTGTACTCATGGATTCAGGTGTCAATTGTTGTTGTTGATTTAATGATTGTTGAATATTGGGTGTCACTGTTTTACGTTTCACTTTTTCAAACATAATCTAATAAAATTATTAGGATGGTCTCTTTATAATATAATATAAAAAAAAAAAAAAATCAAAGGAAATTTATATACTTGAAGCTTTTGAAATTGACGTGTTTTTTCGTGTAATTGATTTTGTAAATCATGAACACGTCGTTTTTCTTGTTCTTGATCTTTTGTTAAATCTTTTTTTTTTTAAAAAAATAAAATAAATAAGTATTAGTCTATTGTATTTATTATTTTATTATTAAAATAAGTAACATACTCGTATTTTTTTGTTTTTCAGCTATTACAAATTTTATAATTTATATAGAACAATGTCTTTTGTTAGTATTTCTTTTTTTTTTAAAAAAAAAAACTTGGTTTATATAATATAAATTTACCTTTGATAACTCGATTTGAATCTCGAATGGTATCACGTAATTGATCTTGTAATGTTGTATATTTAGATTCCAAATTTTGATACATAATTGTTTTATAAGAAAGTTCTTGTGATGTTTGATATTGATAAAAAGCTAAAGCACGACTTGAAATATCCATAATTACATCGGGTCTTAATCCTGATAATATAGACTATATAATTGTTTTAAAATTTACTATACATCTTATTGTTCTATATATATATATATATATATATATTTTACCGATTTATATTCTTCAGAAGGATTCAACTGTGTAACATAGATATCATCACTAAGATTATATAAATATAAATATCTATTTAAAAACATTACGTTACTTTTAGATTATTTATTACCTTTGAGTAAGTGAAGTATTACAAGCAGGACAAACCAATGCTTGATTAAAATGTCGATTTGCACAATGGATACAAAATATATCTAAAATAGAATATAGGTTTTTTATTATTATTTAATTATTCACATATTTAAATACGTAACATAGATTATTAATATAATAGTTATACATACGAGAACATGATGTAACACATGCCTATTATATTGTTTTTTGTTAATAATAACTTTTTTTTTTTACTTTTTTACTTTATTATATATTTACCTCTGTTTCATGACATAAAGCACGACGACATGTTAATACATTACAATGAATATCTTCATTTTCAGCCATATTTTAAATAAATATTATTAAAAAAAAATTGAAAAGAAAAAGAAAAAAAGGATTGCATTAATGTTTTCCTCTTTATGGTATAAATCTTTTTTTTTTTTTAAAAAAACGTGGCAGAAAAATTCCAACCATTTTGTTTTTCCGCTTAGCATACTTTTCTCACCTCTTTTTAACATTGATAATTATGCGTCATACTTTCTTGATAACTCTCATTGCTTCCATTGCAACATTAGTTATTGCTGGTCCAGGTACTCATCGATATGAACAACCAGGTCATTCAAATTATGGTGATGATAAAGCAAACAAACAGTAAGTATCCCCCCCCTTTTTTTTTACTTGTTCTTTTATATTGTCATAGTAATTATTTATATAATAAAAAAAACTGACATAAAAATATAAAAAGACATATTATGGAACATATACAAAAGATGGCTAAAGAAGGCAATGAACCTCCTGTTAATTTAAATGAAAAAGAATTGGTGTATTATTTATTCGTATTACATGATACTAATGGAGATGGTAATTTGGATGGTCATGAATTACGTGCAGCATTTACTGATTTTGATGAAGATGAAGAAGACGATCCAACACAATATGTAGCACTTGACGAAGTAACAGATATGGTAGATCATGTATTAGAAGAAGATGATCTTAATGGAGAGTAAGTTTGAATTCATGTTTTTTTTTATTTTATGCAACAAAAAAATTCACTTTATTTTTTTATTTCTTTTTAGTGGATTGATTTCTTGGGAAGAATATTTACAAAGTCAATTATATCATGGTAATGGAGGTGGTGTTTAATAAAACAAAAATCCATTTCTTTTATAACCAAAAATTTGAGGGGAAAATATATATATATATAACGTCCATGGAAGGAGGGGGGGGGGAAAGAGGTTTTTTTTTTTTTCTATTTTTTTTAAAAAAAAAGAATTGGTATACATGAAAAAAATGGGATTACATTTTCATGGATTACACAAAAGTTAGAGTAATAAGGGGAGAATCATTGAATTGGGGAAATTGAACAGTTTGTTAAATATCTGGTAATTGACCTTCTAATCCTAACATGACATTATATAATACTGGAGCCCAAGCATCTAATGGTCCAGGAATACAATAACGTAAACAATCTTGTCCTCCAATATGTCCATCAGGTCGCATATCTGTCATTGCTGCTAAATCTACATAAAGACCGCCTGCAGTCTCAATAATTTCTTTGGCTATCTTATTTCTTCTTGATTGTTCACTCCATCCATAAGGTAATTCTTGTCTTTGTTCATCTGTTAATGGATTTTCAAGGGGTCCTTGAGCATCATTACAAAATGGATGACCTATACTTGTAGATCGATAAATGACCAGTGCAGTAGGTTTCATTTTCCTTAATACTTGCATTGTTTGAATTAATTGAGAAATAAAGGTATCATCATTTTCTGCAACAGGAGCTCGATTTAAAATAAAAATACTATTTCGTTTTATTGTATGACCATACACGAATGGCCAATCAACAATGGATGCAGATGGATGTCCATGATTTTTATCAACATGTCGATTAGGTGATAATAAATCGTTACGTACATATGTAAGAGTAGTCGTTTTGGGTTTAGTACATATTGTGTGTTCTAAAAAAGATTTAATTTTGTAAGTTTCAAATCCATTTTTGTCTTTTTTTTTTTTTTAAAAAAAAAAAAATTACCTTTACAACTCATTTCACCATAACAAACTACAGGTCCATCACGTAAGACATCCAATAAAAGTTCATGCATTTGATAATGAACCAAATCACCTACAAGAGCCAAATGTCTTCCTTTGAATACTTGACACCATTGATTTGTATCAATCGTTTCAGCTGGTAATGGACAGGATGGTTTCCATCTATATTTTACTGCATTTCTATACATATCGGGTGTTACACCTTTTATATTTGTTGTACTGCTGGTAACATTATATAATCCTTCTTGTTCATTTTCTCGAGATGGAGGACGAGGATGTGTTTTATAATATTTATTATCACAACTACCATATAAAGGATCTTGAAAATGAACAATGGGATCTAAAGAACCAACATCTTCTATAGCAACCCATTTTCCTTTTGTCCAACAATCCACTAAAGATCGTAATGCTTCTGCTTGATCTTGTGTTTGAATAATACTTCCAGGAATATATCCTTTATATCTATCACCAAAAACGTTTAAAGCTCTTGTTTTTGCTAGTTCCGTCATTGTATGTTCTAATTGTATTCTTTGTTCAGTGGATAAATGACTTGTCATTGTGGATGTCTGTATAGATCGATGGGGAATTTTATACCAAGGTAAAGCACGTTGCGTATCTGAAATAAAGGAGGTACGGTTTTTAGGTGGTGGTGACCTTGAAGACATGATGGAATAGATTTGGGCCATAGCTAATACAATGGCACAAAAACCGATAATGCGTATAATTGGACTAGTTACTACCATTTTATTTTATTTTTTATTTTTTTTTTTATAAAGAAAAAAAAAACATTCTCTAGATTGTAAAAAAGAATAATGGTAAAAAGAAAAAGTTTTTAATGGTATATTAAAGTTTTCATACGTATTTCAACCACTTTTAAAAAATTTGGGTGGAAAGGTACGCCCATAATCAATTTTTTGAGTCCCCGCTCGATGATAAACTTTTGTTTTGTTGAATAGGCAAAACAGTTGTTATGACATTTTTTTTTTTTTCTACACACTTTTTGTTTGGGTGAATGTAACTTTTCCCAAACTATCTGAGCTAATACCTATTTTTGGGATTTCCACACAAGTTGGTTCCGGGCGCCTTTTTCTTCTTCCCAAGTTTAATATTCACATATATTTAGTTTGTTTAAAAAATTATAACCCACCCAGTTCAATTTCATTGTAATAAGTTATTCATCTTTCCCACATCTTTTTCTTTTTTTTCATTTAAATTTTTTCTTGAAAGGGGAAGGTAATATATTGGCAATTTAATTCCCCTTATAATCGTAAAAAAAAAAAAAAAAAAAAATTGCCACTCGCCACATATGAAAATTTGTGGCGATAAGCACGGTTGTTTTTTAATCTCACTCTAACAAAATTAAAAAATTAAAAAAAAAAAGTCAACTACTATGTAAAAAAAAAAAAAAAAAATTATTCATGAGAGTTCATAAATAAATAATGCATACCTATTTTATTATATCTCTACAAAACTGCTATCAGTTTGCAACATAATCAAGAGAGGTCAACGTTTTGATAAAGTTCACAGACCTCTCACTTGTCTATGGTCTGAGATACATGGATATGGGGAAAAAAGTTTTGGATATTCCATTTATACACTTTACAAAATTGCATTAATGATATTTTTTTTCTCTCTCTCTCTCTCTCTCTCTCATTTAATATATAATATTGTTATGACAACATCTTCCATGGTAACCCGATAATGACTCATTGAGGTAACATGCATAATTTATTATCATTATTATTATTATTATTATTATGCAAAATAAAATAAAAATAAGATACACCTATTACACTTTCTTGGTTTATTATAGTGACTATCAACACCGCTTTTATTGTTTCTCTGTAAAGGATAGAGTTATATTCGAATGGGTAATAGTTATCATGATGAATCCTATTTTAACTTTTTTTCGTCATCCATCAAATTATTGAATTTCAGTTGATTTCCACTCAGACACCCAAAACTTACTTTCACTTTTCCATGTTTTTGTATTACTGTAATTGGAAAAAAAAAAAGCTCATTACATTTTTATTTCTGTAAACTAAAATGTTGTCAAAAAGAAAAACTCGGCTTTTTTTTTTTTTTTTTTTACCTTGGGAAAAAAAAAAGATAATTCACTTTTTTAAAAATAAAAAAAAGAGTGATGAAACCAAACTATTTTTTTTTTAAATTGAGTGTTACACTAAAAATCCAACTTGAACACGAGTTATTATGATAAAAAATTGGTCGGGTCTTGTACAAAAACGTCAATTGTGTATGTATATAAGAGGGATCGGTGGAAAGAAGAAAAATAACCGTGCATTCGGACTTTTTTTTTTTTTTTACCCCATTTTTTAAAAACAACATAAATTTAATCTAGAATGGTGTGTGGTTCATGAGGGAACTGGGATAAGTTCACCAGGGTAACCCTTTCTCTCTCTCTCTCTCTCTCTCTCCCCCCAACTATTTTATATTTTAACCGAAAACAACTGTAAGAATCACAAATAAAATAAAATAAATAAAATGTGTGTATGTTGCTGTTTATATATTTATAAACAATGATGTTGGAGGAGGAGGAAGAAGAAGAAGAAAGAGGGAAGAATTAAATATTATTACTACAATAAAACGAAAAAAAGAGGAAGGGGAGAGATGATTTTTAAAAATCAGGGAACTTTTCTCTATAAGGATCATCGGAAGGTACACCATAACGTTCAGTTGATTCCGGATACTTGTCAAAATGACTAGCATCACCATCACCACGAATATGAGGAATATAAGGAGCACGTATTTGTCGATTACCCACACGATCAAAATCTACACCATCAAACCATGGATGACGTTTAATATCTTGTGCACCATTTTTTAAATTACCATAACGTTTTGATAAATCAGACGTTAATAAACGTTTCAATAAATCCTTTGCATTAGGATCAAAATAACTTGGCCATCGAATTTTGCCTTGTAAGATTTTTTCGTATAATTTAAGATGATCTTCATCATAAAATGGTGGATATCTATTTGTAAATCATTATTATTATTATTATTATTATTTTGTATGAAAGGATCGGATGTTTTTTTTTTCTGTTAAACACGTTTTTTTTTTTTTTTTTTTACAATCTTTTCCAAAAAGTTTATTACTTACCCCGCCAACATTTCAAAAATCAAAATGCCTAAACTCCACCAATCTACTGCTTTACTATATCCTTTGGATTGAATCACTTCCGGTGCTATTATTATTTCAAACACATATCATTGAATTAATTAGTTGGATCAAAAAAATAAAATAAAATCCGAAATATAAGTATTAATTATTATCAACTACGACACACCACTTACCAAGATAATCGGGTGTACCACATAATGTCCAAGTGACATCAGGAACGTGTTTAGCAAATCCAAAATCGGTAATCCGGATATGTCCATTACTATCCAATAGTAAATTTTCTGGTTTCAAATCTCGATAAACAACATCTTTTTTATGTAGATAATCAAGTGCTAATATTACTTCAGCTGCATAGAATTTTGCAACATGATCCGGAAATCGCTATGGAAAGATGTGTTAATAAAAAAATAAAAAAAAATAAAAAAACCTCCCATCCCAGTTTTTCCTTTGATTGAACCACTTTTAAATCATGTTTACCTTGCTTTTTCTCAATACACTAAATAATTCACCACCTGGAACATAATCCATCACCATATATAAATTGGCATCATCTTGAAATGTACCCCATAAATTAACTAAGAAAGGATTTGCAACACTTTCTAAAATATGTTTTTCATTATTCGTATGTTCGACTATAAAAAAAAAAAATTCAAATATTTTTAGTTTTTATTATTATTAAATAAAATTTGACAAAATATAAATATTTTTTTTTTACCTTGTTTTAACCTTACGACTTCAGTTTTTTTCAATACTTTAATAGCATAATATCTTCCATTATGACGAGATTGAGATAAATGAACACGACCAAAAGATCCTGTACCCAATGTACGAAGTAAATGAAAATCATCTAATTTTAATCGAGGTCGATTTTTTCGTTGATCAAGAATATGTTTATCATATTGTTGGTATCTTTGTTTTAACACATTACGTTGTTGCTGAGCTATATATACATGTAAAAATAATTAATTATTATTATTTTTTTTTTTTTTAGTACCACACCAAAAATAACAAATACAAAGCAACACGGACTCTCCGCGCTTTTTTTTTTTTTTTTTTTTTTTTTTTTGGGATATTTAACTCCCTTTTTTTTTTTTTTTCCCATCTCAAAAAAGAGAAAAAAACCCCCCAGCATTAAATAAATTTGAATTACTTTTTTGTTGTTCAGTAAGTTGTTGTGTGTTTTCTAAAACATGAATAATAATTTAAAATGAGAAACAGTGATCCATTATCTTTTTTTTTTTTTTTTTGCTCTTCCTCCTTTCCCCCCCCCACCCAAAATTAAGTAGTTATTTTTAAACTTGAAATAAAATAAACAAAAAAGTAATTCGGTAATATATACCAGTTTGGTTATTATTATTGTTATTCGATTCTTGCAGTTCTTCTGATTGTTTTTTTCCTTCTTCTTGTTGTTGTTTTTGACTATTATCTACATCCATTTGTGTTGAAGAAGAGGATCCTTCAACAGAAGGTCTTGGTGTCGCATAACCCGTAGACGCGTAATTATTATTAGTTACTGTTTGTTGTTGTTTCTGATCATTTTGTTGTTGTTGATAAGAAGAAGAAGTGGATGAATGAGGTGTATGAAGACCTGATCGTGATGCTATCTCCGTATTACTACTTTTATGATTATCTGCTTGTTGTTGGTGTTGTGATGGTTGTGTATTATGATGATGATGTTTAGCTTTATCAATTATTTTGTTAAAAAACGACATAGTTTATATTTTCACTTGATACAAAAGGAAAAAAAAATTGTAATTTTATGTTCACTTTTTATATATTTTGTATGTTAAAATGAAAGGAAAAATAAATAAAAATAAAAAAGAAGAGGAAAGAAAAGAAAAGAGAAGAAGGAAAAGAAAAATATGCACTGCATTTGACAAAAAAAAAAAAAAAAAAAAGAGCTGTGTTTCAGTCGGGAATTGGTTTGGGTTCACATGGAGCAAAATTAAAAAGAACCAAGTTTTTTTTTTTTTGATGATCAACATAATCAAAACTTTCTCCCTCTTTTTTCTTTTTGACCACTCTCCCAAACAACCACCCCCTCTCCCCCGGACGAAAAAGCAAGATTTATAGTAAAAATAGAAGGAAGGAGGAAAGGAGAAAAAAGTACATGTTTAATTTATTATAATAAAAAAAAAAAAAAAAAGTCCATGCTTGTTAAATAATAATAATGCATGGATAACACGGTTTTTACAGTGTGGCGCGTGGTCATCATGCAATAAAAAAAAAAAATTATAAATATGCAAACTCCTTTTTTTTTTTTTTTTTTTTACTTCCAAGTGCAAAAATAATAAGATTTTTTTAAGAGCCAAGACAAAAATTGTTTATCTTTACTCCTATAAATAATTTTTCCCTTTTACAAATCATCAAACTGTCGACTCATTTCATCCATTTCAGCCTTGATAAATTTATATTCTTTACTTAATTCTTCATTTTTTTGCTCCTTTTCTAATATTAAATTTTCTAATTCGGTGACTTTATGTTCATATTCTTCTGCTTTAAGATCTGATTCATTGAATCTATAATTACGTTTATAATATAATTAATAATCTTCTACTTCTTCTTTTTTTTTTTTTTTTTTATCATGAGCTTGTTTTTTATACATATATATATATAAATATATATTACGTATTGTAGAATACACTGATAAAATTGCGTATGATAAATTAGATGTGAACAGGAATACTTTACTTTAAAGTAGTTTCTTTTAACTTTTGTTCTGTTTTCTCTAATTGTTCTTCAAGTATCTTGACTCGATTTTTTATTGATGCCAATTCATGGTTCTTGGCAATTTGTTCACTTTGTAGATGCTTTACCTTTTGTTCTAATTCATCTGCTGTTGTATTAACTTTTTCTGCTTCTGAACGTAAAGATAATATTCTCTTTTATTTTATTTTTTCGTTACATAGGAATATATTTAGCATCCATTGTCTTTTGAAATTTTTATTTTTATTAATGTATAGATCATTATTGCTTTACCTCTTTAAACTTTTCCATTTTTTTTTTCTTTTTTAAAAAAAAGTGAAGAAAGAAAGGGAAAAAAAAAAATGATAACCCTTTTTTTTTTTTTTAATTAAAACAAAAAGAAGATGTTCACCGTGTATAGTATTTTCAAAACAAAAACAAACCATTTAAGCGTCGTATGACTAATTATAATAATAATAAACAAATGATGAAACTTGCAAAAAATTACAGCAAGTCTATATTTTAGTTGCTATAACAACTCCTGTGATTCAAGATGTTGCTAGGTTAGACAGTTATTAGTTATTACGTATTTTTTTTAAAAAAAAATTATATATATTTACAGAAAAGTAAGTCAAATATATGTAGTGTGATTATCTACATGTATATATTCATTTAGTAGCACGATTCTTATGCATAAATACTATGCACATAAAATCGTATATTTTGTCAATACATAATATAGATCTTCTTGTTCAGATCATTTTTTTTTCTCAACTTACATTCAACATATCATTATTATGTATAAAAACAACTATATAACTAGTAGAGTATTGTGACCACATCCATTTTCATCACGTCCTAAGTTTCTCTTCAAAAAAAAAAAAAAAAAACAATCACCTAAAACGAGAATAAAAAATTTTTAGAATACAAATACAAAATAGTTATTAAATCATGTTTATACATTATATACTTTTTTTTTTACCTTCACAACAACAATAATACGTACAAAACAAAACAAAAAGTAATGTACATGTCCGTGTACGTGTGTAATCAAATATATTATACGTGATATTTAGAAGACGGTAAACTATTTTATCAACTTTAAAGTTACTATTTATGTTCAACTATATATTTTTTTTTTATTTGTTTCAGAAACCAATGAAAAGTTTACTTTATGCAAACAGTACGTATTACACAAAAAAAAAAATATGTAAGGATGTAATTTTACTAAATTTATCTCATATGCACTCTCATTGGTCTGTGCACTTCTTGTTATCATTTGTGAAAAAAATACAATATGACTATCATTTTTTTTTTTTTTTTTTACTATGCAAAAAAAAAAAAAAAAAAAAAGACCAAACAATTTTTTAATTTCATTTACAGGAAACTGGAGAGAGGCTACTAGCAATGGAATATTCGGTATAAAATGTACCACATATATCACAATATTATATCTTCTGACTGATTTTTATTTTTATTACGCCAGGAATTTTTTTTTCTACAACATAACTATTCAATCTCCAATATTATTAGCTATGGACTGAATACAAAAGTGTCTATGTATATGAACGACAATCTCATAGAGCGCGTATTATACTGAATTATTACTACGTATTTAGTAATTGAAAACGAAAAAAAAAAATGAAAAAAAAAAAAAATTCGGATGTCTGCAAATGATTCCGGTTACATATTATATTATCCTGCGACAACAAAAAAAAAAATTAATTAGGGTCAATGCGTGCGAAGCGGTAACGAAATATGTTAAATATATATACACGTGCCAGATCGCTATCGATATCTTACATTTACGACTAAAAATCGAAAGGTTTGGAGAAGAACCCATACTATTCTGTACAACAATGAAAAAAAAAACATTTAACTAAAAGTTCTCCCATTGGTCTTATTTTTTATAATATTAATAATAATAGTAAAAAAAGAAAACAACGTGCTGTATTGAACAGTGATAATGATTTTTATTAAGTATGAAAAAGTATATTATTTATATAAATAATGCTGGTTATAATATAGGTCCCGGGAAATATTTTAAAATGAAGGTTCCTTGAGTATATAAAAAAAAAATTTAATCAATAGTAATAGTATATACAATAGGTCATTTATTGTCCCTCTTCTTCTTTTTTTTTTTTTAAAAAAAAATAATTGCCATAGTGTTCAAAATTAAAGTATAAGATAGAAAAGGGGAACTACCTTGAAAACAATATTCACTTGTTCTCGTACAATATAAACAAATGAATTGTACTATTTTATTTTAATTATTTTTTTTATATAAAATAATATAATATGGGATACCACGCGCACAAAACATAATATAAAACTGACTTACGATGGGAAAAACCAATCATTGACTTTATAGATAGATAACAACAATTTTCTTTGGGTTCATTGAACCAGGTGAACTATTATGGCGACAACAAAATTTCAAGTGATAATGAACCCCCCCCCTCTCTCTCTCTCTCTCGCCACTCCACCCCCCACCTCTCCACTCCTCTTACTACATAAAAAGAAAAACTGAGCCTTTTTTATTATAATTATTTCCCACCTGGTATATCCACGAGGACAACACTGTTTTTTTTTTCTTTCTATTTGTCCAACAATAGAAAAAAAAAAGTATACCAAAAAAAGATAAAGTATAGTGGGTTAAAAACTTTGATCAGGACTTATTAAAGCACGTGTGTTATTAAAGTAAAAAAAAAAAAAAAGAGCGGGATAATAAACTAGGAAATAATAATAATAAACAAGTTGTTTAGCATAATAAGCTTATTGACCACAATCTATAACAGGTTTAATGATAGAAAATGTCAATGAACCATTTATCCGAATTCTCTTGACATACTATTATATTCTTCAAAAAAAAAAAATCTTTATAATAACAATGATGTTATTGTAACAACAATTGCACTGGGATAGAAATAATGGATAATGGGATAACATAAACAAATAATGATATTTTGTTGTTGTTTTATCGTTGTCATAGATTTTTTTTTTTTTTAAAAAAAAAAAAAAAATTGTTATGTTGTGCTAAGCCGGGAAATTGTAAAATTATTTATCATAATGAAGAGAAACGGACCCACGTGCGTATAGAATAGAAAAGAAATGATATACATATAGAGGTCCATCTGACATAGTGATCGCCTTAAATTTTCTACATTGGGTTATTCAACCAATTAGAGGAAGAGTGTTTCGATGGATAGTAATAAAAGTTTATCGTAGACAAATCAAATGAATGAATTAATGACATACCGGAATAACTCTTTTTAATAAACTAGAACATGTCTTTTTTCCGAATAGTAAACAATCACCCTCCTCCCCGTTTATCCTTTGTTGTATTATAATATCTGATGAATTATATACAAAATAAATGATGTAAATGCTTCATCTGTCACTTTTTTTTTTTTTTTTTTTTTAAAAAAAAAAAGGAGATGGTTTGTGTCCGAGACATTTTTGACGTATGTATTAAAGAAGCTAAATATGTTTTCTTTTTTTTGTAACAAGCATATTATTATGTACCTGTTTTGTAACAGTTTCCATATATGTGTTAAAATGACCAAGACACCTTTGTTGAGCCAAGATAAATTCTTTGTTTCGAATCTATACTTTATACACACGAAAAAAAAAAAAAAATTGCGTACGTATGAACACGCGGTTTTTGAATATATTTAAGCCAAAAAAAAAAAAAAAAAAAAAAAAGAGCTAGCGAATTCCTCTAAGCAAAGCCGCGTTATTAATATTTCCAAATATTCATCATAAAAATAAAAAAAAAGTTGTTGGTTGTTGTTGTTGTTGATATTTATTATACGTCATGCATACTCTTACTGATAAACCTTGCCGTTATTTATATAAAGAATATCAAATAGTCCATATTATATATTTAGGAAAACTGTCTTGTTTATCTACGTATTGCATATGATTTTTTAAGTAGTGAGCTAATAATAATAAAGGAATGAAAAGGTCCGAGCTCTCTCTCTCTCTCATTTCACTGCAATTTGAGCTTCTTTTTTCTTTTTAAATCCCACCTTTACTCTAATGTAACCAAAATAATAATAAGCAAGAAACAAGAAAAAAAAAATATATTTTAATACTCCTGAAAACGACCGTGTGTTGTTGTTTCGAGATGAAATAAAGATTTTCTTTTTTTTTTTGGTGCAGACGACTGTACAATTACTACTATGTAAAAAAAAAAAAAATCGGCGAAGTTAAAAACTTTATAGTAGTGTGCATGTACATAAACAACAACATTACGCAACTGTCATACATAAAAATCCGTCAAATGCGGTTATATTTATTAAGGCTTTAATGTGGGTATTATACACTTCATCTTGTTCTCTTTTCTTTTTTTCTCTCTCTCTCTCTCTCTCTCTTTCTCTCCATCCCCCCCTGACTCTATCCTAGAATGTTTCGTAAGTTGGTGTTATGTTACCTAATTTCCATATTTTCATTCAAAACTGGTCCCCATGATGAAAAAGAAAGAGAGGTTTAGTATCCGTTCGGTAGAATCCTTTTCTTTTGATAATATTAGAATGCTGTGTAAAAACCCCATATTAAGACAACAAGGGAAATAGTTAATTAGTGTGTTTCACATGCTACGAAATAATCTTTATTTTTGTAGCCTGATGACAGCTCGTTTATTTATTCATCTTATTCTTTGAATAATTCAATATTTTCCCAAAATGTTTAATGAAAATAAAGTAAATACCTTTTTTTTTTATGCGTTTATGCGCTATAATATGTATATACTTGTGTGTGTTGATTTTATTTATTATCAATTATTGATATACATTATCATCTATATCTAAAGTACCGTTATTACTTACAAAAACTATTATTATGTGTGTAATAAATATAACATCTTTTTTTTTTCAATCTGCTCGTCCCCGCCCCGTCCCACTCTCTTCCCCCCCCACGCTTCTATATCTAGTTTATCTCCTGTTTGCTTATCCGATTGTTTTTATTTTGTTATTATTATTTTATTTTTTTTGTGTTGTTGATTTTATTATGTCTATAATGGTTTATTATTATTGATATATAAAAAAAAAAATGAGAGTAAGTGAGGAAAAATTTAGATGGGAATTTTATCGTGCTACAAAAACAAGACACTATATTTTTTTTTTTTTGCTTATAATAATTTTAACGCCCACAATTTTTTTTTTCGAATAAAAAATCGTATAGATAGTACACAGATAATGTTACCCGAATTGGAGTGAGTTCATTGTTCCTGTCGCCTGTTTTCTTTAAGTATGAAACAAATATTTATGTGTCCATTGACAGACCGCTTAATATAGCCGTTTAAGGACGAACGCGTGACTCTGTAACCGAAGGATACATAACAACAACAAAAAAAAAAAGTTGTGTTCCACCATGCTTGGAAAAGGCCGATCTTGTGTAATATTCCCTAAAATAATCCATAGAAACCAAAAGAATGAAAAAAAAAAAAAAAGGAATGAAAAAGATGTACGTAATATTGAATGGTAAATGAAACAAGAAAAAGAATGAGTCGATTATATTTATAAAAAAAAGAAATGTTGTCTATTATTAAAACTATCATCAAATTTCTTCTTTGCTTATTTTTTTTATTTATGATTAAAAAGGAGGAATGATAATGATGATAGATTATTCTTATATTTTATGTTTGACGTTAAAATATATATATATGTAAAAAGGGATCTGGTGACAGAAAATAAGAGCGGGTGAGTATGGAGTTTGTTGGGTCGACCACACACCAAAAAAAAAAAAAAAAAGGTTTCAAGGACTATAATAAGTCTTATTATTTTTTTTTTCTCATTCAACTCTGTTTCATTTAACAAGTTTTTATTGTATAAATAGCCTGATTTTTTCTTCCTGTCTTTTTTTCTCTCTCTCTCTCTCTCTCTCTTTCTTCTCTCCCAATTTTTTCTCCTCCAACTTTAATTAACAACAAAAAATAATTACCAAAAAAAAAAAAAAGAAGGCTCTTCTATACCTTTAATATCTTCTTTTTTTTTTCTTTTTCTTTCTTCAACTTCAACTTTTTTCTTTATATAATTTTTATATTTAGATGTCGCACTTATTGCAATACGGCATTGTCACGCCAGAATGTTCTGTGCCATCCAGTCCTACACTCTCACCCGCCGTTGTCACGCATACAAATGCTACGAATCGTCATGTACATTCAAACGATGATGTTTCCAATGTTGATTTGACAGAATTAACTCGATTATTACAAAAAGCTGTTTCTTCTCGATCTACTCGTGGCTTCCATACCACTTTGACTAAACCTCCTTCTCCAGCTGCATCATCTGTATCATCATCATCTTCATCATCATCATCATTTTATCAATCATCTACTAGAGATTCATCACCGCAGCAGCAAAAACAACAACAACAAAAACAACAACAACAACGACCTAAACTTTCTCATCGAAATGCTTGTAAAAAAATGCCACCTCAATTTATTTTTAAACGCCCTGAATATAATGAACATTATCACCGAACTCATTTTCATCATCAACAACCACCTTCTTCATTCCAGCATCCTCCAGTTACACCACCATCTCTTCATAATGATAATGCTTCTTTATCATCGACTTCTTCTTCATCATCGTCGACATCATCTACAGATCATCATCATAATACCAAGGAATATTCTTTCTTTGGCTGGTCTGATCTACGACGTTTCTTTGGCGCTACTGAACATCCTGTACCTTATAAAATCCAACATTCATCTAGTAGTAGCAGTATCCATAGTAATTATAGTACCGATGATATTTTTGGTAATCATTTTCGTCAAGATATTGAAGGCCGATATGGCAAATGGGGTATGTATATCATTTATTTCATATAAAATTTTTAATTCTTGAAGGAGTACAGAAAATTTTGAGCAATATAATACATCATCCCCTATTAAAAAAAAAAAAAAAAGAGCGCGCGTCATTTTGAGGCATTTTATATGTAACTCAGTAATCATTATGCATAATTTTTTTTTTTTATTTGATATATTATTTTATTTTTGCTAATTTAAAAATATAAAAATTTTATGTAGGTCGATTTATAGGTAAAGGAGCTGGCGGATCTGTACGTTTGATACAACGATCTGAAGCTAATAGTAAACCAGTTGCTGTAAAACAATTTCGAAGACGGTTACCACATGAGTCCGACAAAGATTATATTAAAAAAGTCACTGCCGAATTTTGTATTGGTTCAACCTTGCATCATCCCAATATTATTAAAACCTTGGATATTATCCAAGATGGACCTAATTTCTATGAAATTATGGAATATTGTCCCAATGATTTATTTACTATTGTCAAGAGTGGAATGATGTCCCGAGAAGAAATCGCTTGTTGTTGGCGTCAACTTTTAAATGGTGTCGAATATTTACATAATACAATGGGAATTGCTCATCGTGATTTGAAATTAGATAACATTGTCTTGGACCATCAAGGTATGCTCAAGATTATCGATTTTGGTTGTTCTTCTGTATTCAAATATCCTTTCGAAAATAATATTGTCATGTCAAAAGGTAAATAAATCATAATCTCCTTTTTTATTTTAATTCTGTGTTTCCTTTATTCTTAATGACCCTTTCCCTTCAGATCATCAAGATCATCTTTTTTCTCCCCCCCCCTCTGTTCCCAACCCCCTCCCCCAAATCCGAATATATATATAATTCTGTTTCGTATCATTTTTGTATTATAATAATTAAATATTTATACATGTAAACAATATATAAAACAACCACATGTTAACATCTAAACTTGGTTTTTATTTATGTATATAATAATTTATAGGAATCTTGGGATCTGACCCTTATATTGCACCAGAACAATATATACAACCAACGTACGACCCTCGACAGTCAGATGTGTGGTCATGCGGTATTATTTTCATTTGCATGACCATTCGTAGCTTTCCATGGCGTGTGGCACAACAATCTGATCCCTCTTTCCACGCATTTGCCTCCAGTTCTAATCAACAACCATTTCGATTATTGAAATTATTACCTCGCGAAGCTCGTCCTATCATGACTGATATACTTGATTTGGATCCAAGTCGTCGTCCTACTTTGAAGACTATATTACAAGATAATTGGATCAAAAACATTGATTGTTGTTCTCTCAAAGAACCTGGTGTTCAACATGTTCATCATGTTCAAGAAACTTTACCATCCATTATTAATGAGCGCGGTAATGTCGTTGTCATTACCAATGAACCACCAGGTGTGATTACTGCAAGAGAAAATCGTAAACGACAACAACAACTTCCACCATCACCACCACCCACACCACCAGTTCATCAAAAACACCACCAACCACCGTCACCAAATTATAACAACAAACCTCCATCCCCACCTATTAATAATCTTCCAAGAAGAAGAAGATATATACCCGCAGCTTGATGATCTTTCTCTAACTCATAATATACCAATTATTATCATTATTATTATTTTTTTTTTGTATGTATAAAGGAAACTATATATTCCCACCCAACCATATTCCCCACCCCCGCCTTCACATTATCATCATCTTATTACTCTATCTCTCTTTTCTCTCTGTCGTCTCCTATTATTATATCACACCATTTTCCCCTTTCCTTTAAAATTTCCCCAACAATTGCTATCAAAAAAAAAAAAAAAAAATAGTGAGAGTTTAAAATATCATTATAAAAAAAAAAAAAAGTTTCCCATTCGTTTTACTTTATATATCTCTCTTCACCATACATACATCCCACACAGCATCATCTTCTTGTACTATAATAATTTATTTTTTTTCCTTCTTTATATATATATATATATATATATAAATATATTTATGATGTGATTTTTTTTCTTATCTTCTTGGATATATATTATATATTTCTTCTTTCCATTTATCATCATTAATATCAGAATCACAAGTTTCTATATAATATATATATAGATCTATTCATTATATTTAAACAACTCTTTTCACATCTAGTATATAGAAAATTATTATATTGAATTAAAAATTGGTCTGCATTCTTCATACATATAAGTTATGTTCTTGGGTGATCTAATGTTTTACATTTTCCATAATAATAAATTATCTATAATAACAATATGAACTCGGTAAAATTTATAATTTTTGTTTCTTTTTCTTTTTTATTCTTATTTTTTTTTTATTTTTTTTTTTATTTTTAATTTGAGATTATATAACAAGAAAAACAGCACGCCATAAATTTAAGGACGTTGTCTTTATCATTAAAAAAAAAAAAAAGTCGATTTTTTTTTTGTATACACACGTATATACACGTGTTATATCATTTTATATATATATAAAAAAAAAAAATTATGGCAACTATAGATACGGCTTATTATGTGCCAACTTTCTATGGATTATGTGCCACATTTGGTATTTCTTGTGCAATCACTGTATCTTGTGTTGCTACCTTTGAATTTTTTCGTAACAAAAAATCAATGCAATGTTTGTTTTCACCTCGGACGCGTTTGGCAGGGTAAAAAAAAAAAAAAAAAAAAAAAAAAAATTCAATTGTTTTTTCCACAAATGCAATTCATATACATACATATTACGTTATTAAAAAAAAATAAGCAAATAAACAAACTATTGTTTACTAATCCTTTATATCACTATCTTTTGTTTTATTGATTCAATTATTATTATTATTTTAGACCACATGTTGCATCACAACTTTCCAAAAAACCTTTTGGCTGGCTAAAAGGAACATACCATTTAAATGAATCCTATTATATGAACCATGTAGGATTGGACGCTACCATGTATTTACGATTTCTACGTATGGCCGCACACTTTTTAACTTTACAAGTTATTATCACTTGTCCATTATTATTATTTTTACATTGGTATGCATCTTCACCAATGTCCAGAACAACAACATCATCAACATCTACTTCTATATCAACTACTTTCAATAATAATACAACTACGGATGGCTCATCCTCTCCTGTAACAGCTGGTATTATTATTGACGACGTTGACAATTCTGAATATTATAATAATTTAACAACCACGACTGTAAGAACAACAACAGGAAATCCATATACGGATTTTCAAAGTAATGCAACATTATATCAACTCTCAATATCGAATGTACCGCGTGAAGCACCCATAATGTGGGTTCATGTAGTCTTGACTTGGCTTATTTCACTCTCCTGGCTTTGGCTTCTATTTGTCAATTATTGGCATCATCTGCTCTTGTTACTACAACAGCAACAACACGACGATGAAGACGACGAAAATAAAAAGCAAAATAATAATAATAGTAATAGTAAAGAACATCTGCATCCAGACAATATAAATCAACATAAAGTAACCTATCAGCATGTGCGACGATCACATACAGTCTTATTAACTAACGTGCCACATCATTTGAGAAATGTTCAGTCACTTTATCAACATTTTTCAAGTGAAATTGGTCCTATTCGTCATGTTTATTTGGTGAGCCAAGCGGGCATTCATGAATTAAATAAGATATTAAAGAAAAGACGATACTATATTGATCAGTTGGAACATAAATTGATTCTTTGGCATCGTCGTCGACATCATCATTCTGCTAAAAATGAACAAGAAAATCAATGTTGCCAACGTCGTCGTTGTTATCCTACCCAAACAGAATCTATATTATGTTGGTTGCCTAATGTTACAAACAATGATGATCCAGATTTGATCCGATTGGTGCGTAAAATTGATCGCTTAGATATAGAAATTGGTCAATTAAGAGAATTTAACATGGTTTCTACACGGTATCAACTACCTACGGGTACAGCTTTTATTACTTTCAAGTAGGTCTAAAAGCAAAAATAAGAGGGGGATTGTTGTTTAGACTACATTTTTTTAACTCTTTTTTTTTTTTAAGTATTTTGAAAACTAATATCATTACTATGATAAATATATAATAGATCAATTGAATCTGCTCAAATTTGTGCTAAAATGTCATGGAAACCGGGGGTGTTCCAAACTCAAATTGCACCCGAACCTCGAGATCTCCTATGGAATGGCCTTTTGAGGCAAGGCCGTCGTGATAAACTAATGGGCCGCATGAGGCAATGGGCTGTTTTTATCGCTGTTTGGTAAATGTCTATATATATATATATATATATATATATATATATATTTTCTCTTGTCATGAAACATAACAAAACTGCGCGTTATTATGTATGTATCATAAGCATCATAAAAAAAAAAAAAAGAGAGAAAAATTTGGCATATAAACTTTCTGTTTGTTTCGCAGTAAAAATGCATATCATAACGCATTCACACTTTGTAATTATTCAATTCACACTATTATTAATTAATTAATTGACAAAAAAAATCATTATCTCCTTTGCGTTAGGTCATTAACAATATTTTGGTTATTCCCGGTCTCCTTTATTTTGGGTTTAACATCCATAGAATCATTATCACAGCATTTTGGATTTTTAAATTATTCTATGGATACATCTGATGTGGTCAGGTCTTTTATTCAGAATATATTACCGATGCTCCTAGTAACTTTATTTATGAGTTTATTGCCCTGGATTCTTTTAGGTAAAGTTAATAAACGCATAGTGGAAGTGAATGAATGGGAAATGGATTCTCCTCATCTTTTTTGTATGTGGAGTTTCAAAAAAAAAGGATCTGTTGTCATCAGGGGTGGGTGGGATGAAGAGAGCAAGAAACTCCCAAAGTTTCTCATGAAATTACTAAATATACTTATATGCATCTTTGTATAGTGATTTCAAAACAACAAGATTTTGTATCTTATTCAGCATTAGAAGATGCAGTATTAGGTCGATACTATCGATTTGCAATATTTAACGTATTGATTGTATTCTTGTTGGGAACAAGTTTTTTATCTACGCTCTTGGATGTTCTTTACGAACCAGGGAAACTGATTCATCTACTAGGCAAATTTTTACCTCAAGGAGCTAATTTCTTTTTAAACTATATTCTATTCAATTCAGCTGCTCATGCTATGGAATTAGTTCAATTGGGATCTCAATTATTTGGTCATCTATGGTATCGATCACAGTATTATTTATCAAGGACACCTCTTCCTAGGAAAATTTTGAAAACGAAACCATGGTCATTTCCATACTATTACTATTACCCAAATCATATATTAGTGTTTGTTATCACATTAACATATTCTGTGATTCAACCGTTGATTCTTTTATTTGCATTATTCTACTTTATAATTGCGGTACAAGTATTCAAACACCAATTTGCCTATGCTTATGTTCGTCAATACGAGACGAACGGATTCCATTATCGAAGAATGGCTGGGTATACCTCGGATGGATTGGTGATTTTTCAATTGACGATGACGGGTTTATTGTATTTAAAAGGTGCCATTATGCCAGCTACAGCTGTTATACCATTGACTTTGATTACGATTTGGGCCAAGATCAAGTTAGCACAGCATTTTTCACAACGACGACCTAAAATTCATTTTAAACCACCACCACCGCCGCCTTTATCTCAACAACAACAAGAATCACAGCACCAAGACCCAGAAAAAGAACGACCAGAAGAAAAAGAAGATCCAACAAATAAGAAAACAAAACATAGTTCGAACAATAATGATGACGGTGGTATATGGAAACTAGCATATATTAAAGCATGGTGGCGCCACGGTCGTTATGCACCGCAACATTTTCCAACCAATACCATATCTTATGATTATTATCCAGAACAACATAAAGAACAACATAAATCAGCTATACCATCATCATCGTCGTCATCAGCTGTAATACCTTCATCATCAGCAAGTAGTACTTGTACAGATAAACAGACTCTGGTGATTATACATGATGAACACCAACAAACTAATAATAGTGAATTATTGCAATTACTGACATTTTATCCGGATGATGCACCTTGTGAAAATGAACAATTTGAATATCCACCTTTGGTGACACCACTTGAACAACGCTTATGGTTACCTCGCGATTCACAACGTTGTTCCTGGGATGTAAATGATTGTATTTCAATTTCATTAGATACATTACGTCGTTCTTTAGACCCTCCATCTGTATAAGCAAACTCTCTAAAAAGAAAGATAGAAAAAAAAAGTTTACTTTAAAGAAAAAGTACTTATTTTACGCATATGCATTTTGTCATTTGACTTTTTTTTTTCTAATTGTAACCCCCCCCCCCTTTTTTTTTTCTGAATTACGTTCTTATATTATAAAATAAAAATTAAATGTGACAGTAAATTTGACACAAATATACAAACAAGAAGTTACACATTATTTTTTTTCTCTCTCTCTCTCTCCTTCTTTTCCCCTGAAATGTTTCGAATGATAGGAAAATATAAAAATAGTGTGATTTGTGTTGTCATATTATAATACTTATCATGGACTACAACGCTACACACAGACTTTAACCCATATGTTTAAGGTTATAGTTTTTTTTTCTGGTTTACATAATTACATACATACGTATAACCTTAATAGTTTCATTTCACAAGTTTTACAGCAGTCACCCGTATCACATTTCTTCAAAGGGTCATGACTTCTCAATAAGAATGACTTAAAATTTATGCTTTTATAGAGACTTGATCCAAAATTTTCTATATTATCATTATTTAAAGACACATAAAATAACATACATATGTATTGGATTTTGATATAGATTTATTGAAAATAAAACGCCACTTAACTGACAAAGTACATTAAATAAGATATCATATCTATAGTTTGAAAAATAATATGTACTCAATATAGTAAATCTTTGCTATTATGGGTATGATATATACCTTTTGTATATGTCATTGTTAAGCATTATCACGGATATCATTATGACCTTATTTTGTTATAGCAACGTTATCTTTATAATCAATATATATATGTACGTAATACTGTAACGGGTTTGCTGGTGTTGTTATTAATCTTTTTCTTATGTAGTGACTGTAAATATACATTATCATATTACCACTTTTTGTTATTTTAATTAGAGGAAAAAGGAAAATAAAGTAACGTCCACAATATTGAGTACTTTGCTGTGTGTGAATTTTGAAAAAAAAAAAAAAGACAAATAAAGAGAAGAGACAATCAGTTTGTCGCACTTTTTAAATAAAAGAAAAAAAAAACTTCAAACCGAACTATATATATAATTTGAAATGTAATAATATAAAAAGTGTTGATAGACTAATTATCATATTAATCCTTAGAGTGGCTCAGTAACAGTAAAAGATAATTTCATTTTTAAAACATCATTTTATTGCATTTCCAGTATGTATTTATGATATATATATATACAAAAATAATAGTATATATGAACTAACTATTACTATTTTTACTGTTCTTACTGATCACGAAAATTTTGTATGTAAAATATACTTTTCGAATGGAATGACTAGAAGCAGACTGACTCTTCTCCCCCCTTACTCTTTTCCAAGTCCAATTTTTTTTAATAGACCAGCAAAAATTCCATCTGATGATTGATCTTTTTGTTTTTGTTGATTTATATGATCTAAACAGATAGCTTTGCGTTTCCTTTCGTTCGTACCTTTACGTTCCTCTTCTTCTATAGCTTTACGTTCCTCTTCGTTTAGCGTTTTTTCTAGTGGTATATTGTTATAAGCATTAAAAGTTCTTCTTACTTTCAAAGGATTATCTTTTTCCATACTGTCAAGCCATCGATTTATTTCTAGATGCTCTTTTCGCATGTTGACATGTTCTTGATAAGTTTCTTCTCGTCTCTTATTATAACGCAGTAAAGCTTTTTGATTTTTAACTGTTAAAACATCACTGCGACCATGTTGGGCTTTTAGAGGAGGCTTTTTAGTAATCTTTTCCGTTGTTTTAAATGGTGGTCGTAGAAATCTTCGTAATTGGTGCTCTTGTTGTATTGCACGTACTAATTCGTCTTTCTGTTCATCAGTAATAGTAACATGCTTGTCGCCATCTCCTGAAGGTAAAATAAGTTGGACTATAGCTAATGGTGATGGGGATGATGAAGTTTCTATGTCTCCTTCTTGTACCTGTTGAGTATTTGTTTCTACATTTTTTGACTTTGTTTCATTTGGTAACGATGAAGAGGAGCCTACGGCTTCTTGTGATTGTAATCCACGTTTACTATCTTCCTCAATTTTTTGGAGCTGTTTACGTAATCGTTTTGATCGCCGTACTGGTCGTGTACCTTGGTCTTGTTGTCGTTCTTGAACTATAGTAGAAGAATATGTACATATTTGGTTTTCATTTGATGTTGTATAAACTCGTTGTTCTGATGGCATCTGTTCATATGATGATCGTAAAAGTTGATTATGAGATTCAGTAGAAGTTGGAGATGTAATAAATGAGAATGAAGGATATCCAGATACAACTGGAGTGAATGCAGAGATTCTTGATGGTGGTGCTACTGATGAATCCGTAACTTGTTGCTGTTGTTGCATAACTGGAGTGAACGCAGAAGTTCTTGATGGTGGTACAACTGATGAACCATCAACTAGTTGTTGTTGTGTTGAACTTGAGCTACTATCAACGATAGCAGGTGTTTGTAAATGAGCTGTGACTGAAGGTCTAATCATGAAAAATTTAGTGTTTTAGGATCATAATTAGTATATATCACCCTCCAGTTATCAATGAAGAAAGGTAATAATACGTACTCATCCTTATATATGGAATCTAAAACGCGATACATTACTCGTTTCTTGGGTTTTCTTACGAACACCTGTTTATTAATAATAATGTTAATTCCATCTTTCACTAAAATGCGAACTCCTCACCCAAAAAAAAAAAAAAAAAAAAAAAAACCAGCAACACTCAGCTTTTCTCCTCCACATACATCAGCTTTTCTGGAAAGAATCATATCTCGAATCTTTATCATATGGGGTTTTATGATGTCAAAATACTCCGCAGTTCCTCCAACTTCAACACATCCATTTTTTAAGGCTATTTTTTATTATCAATATTTCATTAATAAAAAATAAAGCTATCATTTATATGTAATAATAATAAACAAATGACTTACCATGAAACATTTTTTTATGCGTGATTGTAATCACAATAGGTTGATCCTGTGGACAAGCTTTAAGAATGTCTTGTATTCCCTAAATTATTAAAATAATATCCAGTTTTTATGTTTAACAATTCTATAATTATATAAAGGTGTGTGTTCTTTTTCTTTCTTCTCCTTACAAATAAAATGATTGCGGCACCATCTGTGTTTGGTTCTACAAATTCCTTCTTTTGTTCCTGTTCATCAGTTCCATTGTTCCAAATGATTATGTATTGTGAAAATTCTTGTTGATCTGTAACCGTTATCACTTTTACAGTTACAAACACCTCTAATATTTTCTATTGTTGAAAAAAAAAAAAAGAATTTAATATTAGCTCAATAAAAATAAATTACACCAAATACTTTATTGGATTAAAAAAAAAAAAAGATCCATTAAAATAAAAACTTACTTCGCCTTCATACTTAAATGGCTCCGTCATGTTTGCTATTTTGCTTAAAAAACACAAAAAGTTAATTATAGTCAGAAACTTTTGCTTAAAAGTAAAGCTACTTTTTTTTTTTACACCGATGCGCAGTCCAAAAACGTATTTTTGTGTCCCTTTCTAGCATGACGCGGAGTATTCATGTGTAAACCATATTAGTCAAAAAAAAAAGTACGCTTAACGATAGATGAATCAAAAATAATAAAGTAAACAATTTTATTGTTATAAAGAAGTATTATATATATATATAATACATATACACTCTATTTACTACTAGAAGAATTAGACTCTTCACTAATAACAGTTGCAAGACGACGTAAAGCTTCATCCATTTGATCCGTTTCTATGCAACTATATGAAACACGAACACAGGGTGTCTTGTTGTTAAGAGGCATAAATACCTATAAGTAAGCATGTAGAATTTTATAAGTTATATATGTATATATATGTTTGTGTGAGTAAGGGTATGATTATACAGAAATTATAGTTACTATTATAGTTTATAATTCTACTTACAGTGCCAGGAACAGCCAAAACATTATTTTTGACAGCTTTTTGTAAAATCAATTCATTGGAATCAGTGATACCACCCAATAAACGAATCCAAACAAACATTCCAGAATCAGGTACTACCCATTCAGCTAATCCTTTTAAATTACGTTCTAAAGCTTCAGCAAAAACATCTCTTCTTTCTCTATAAAAATTGGCCACTTGATCCACATGCCTTAAAAATCCATCGTGACCCCATTCAGCAAGTAAACCATATGCCATTAATTGAGGTATACCAGCAGGTTGTAAATTTGTTGACTATATAATTTTGAACCATAATCAAAACCCAAACCACGTTCAGTATTTTACTCCTTATTCTTCTTTCTTAGCGGCTTTCCAAATAATAATAACACCACTGTACCATTGTATGCATATTCATCCGTTCAATAAAAACCTTAGGTCCAGAAACCCACCCAATACGAATACCGGATGATAAAATCTTACTCATACTATCCATACGTAGTACACGACCATCCACATCCATGGAAAAATACGAAGGTGTACGAGGCGTATTAAACTGTAAATAATAATATGGATCATCTTCAATAATCACTATATCATGTTTTTGACATATTTCGTAGGTTTTCTTTTTACGTTCCAATGTTGAACTAACTCCTGTGGGATTACCTCCCACAGGAATTGTATAAAGAACTTGAGGACGAGGCTGAACCTTTTTACCCGTAGGATTGGAGTTTGGCCAATTAGTTAAAATTTGATCCAATTTTTCTGGGTTGATTCCCTTAGCATCAGTATCGACAGGAACCAAATCAACAGGTTGTGATTTAAGGAAGGATAAAACGCCTGTATAAGTTGGTTCTTCGACCAAGATTGCGGATCCAGGTTCTGCAAACATTTCAATAGCCTGAAAGCAAGAAAATAAAAAGAGAAGATCATGTGATTTATATAGTGACGAAAATGATCGGGGAATGTAATATATCAGTTTTGTTTTTCTTATACAAACATTATACTTGTATTCATAAAGAGGAAACAAAGAAAAACATATGTACCTTTGTGAGTAAATCTTGAGAACCAGATCCAATTGCTAAATCAAATTCTTTACATGGTGGAGCATGTTCTGTGACTTGTAGTTCACGTAACCATTCATTTAGTTGAGGTAACCCGGTCTATATAGTACAATATATAAATGAATGATCGTGAGAAAGATTGTTTTTACATATACAGGTTATTCTTCTTTTGTAAAACAAATAAACAAAAAGAAAAAAAGAAGATGTCATACAGTAAGATCATACGATAAAGAACGTTGAAACAATTCATTATCAAAATTAATCGTTTCTCCGGATTTAAGTGTTACCGACATACTTGCATAAGGAAAAGTTTCGGGGTTGGGTTGACCTGCACCTAAGGAAAGCTATATAAAAATTAAATAGACAAGATTAGAACACGGTGATTATTGATAGTGGCTGTTACGTAGGGTGATAGTAGTGTTGTGTATAAAGAGAAAAGTATTTAATAACCATGTCTTTTTGCTTCAAATATGGCATTAACGCGCGAACTAGCAGTATGATTTAAATTGTATTGATGTGTACAGAAATTATTATTTTTGTCGCCATCATGATCATTTTTACTGTTACTAATATATATATTAGAAAAGAAAATCGCTTGTTATTGCTTACTAGCTGATGGTGTGCGTGCTTTACTACGGGTACTAAGAAACTTTTGATAATCCATGATGATGACAAAAAATTAAAAAAAAAATAGACGGAAGAAAAGGATTCGGTTTCAACTTTTGAATTGCATCAATTTTTATATATTTTTGCCTGGATTTAAGTTTGTGTAACTGATTGATAATCATTCCCTTGTCTGAGTCACACAATTGAAAGCTTTGTAAGTTTCTCTCACCCTCCTCAGTTTCCTTTCCTTTGTTTAAAAGTTTATGTGAATTAAGTAAGATTTGAAAATTTGATATGGGTAAAACTAGTTTTAATATTACTTATGAATTCAATTTTTCATTGATGATGAAAAAGATAAAACGATTTCATTTTGATATATAGCAACCCCTCCAGTATCTGATTATTTAGATTGTGTACGAATAACGCATCCCCCTTCATTCTGGCCAATAATTGATTGGTCTTTATAATGATACGTATAGTACCTAATGCTGGGACATGTATCGAAGAAGGTGCAGATTACTTGTATTCCATAATATTATAAGCTAGGTAATTGAAGGCTTGTTTTCATTTTTTTAAAAAACAGCAAACGATGATAATTCAGATTATCTTCATCTTTTGAAAAAGTATCAAATATCGATTCAAATGTTCGTTGAAACAATAGCAAATTTCATAGTGTGCGACTACTTTGACTGAGCGCACAATATATCTACCCGACGCGTGATATTTAGATTTACGTACGAGATAAAAATGATACGTATGCTAGTGTTTTTTTTTTGTAGGTATCCTTCTTGATGAACAGTTTCTCAATATGTTTTCAAAAAGTACAGCTGCAGCGTAATTTTTTTTTTTTTAAAAAAAAATTCTAATTCGTATCGATTTCAAGATCTAGAGTTATCCCATTACTGTACCTTCGGAAAACAAACGTGAACATTATCCAGTACGTAATATCCTACATTTTGCTTTTACGTAGAAACTTCCAAGTGCTCAACAAGACATGGTGTATCTTTGGGTTTCATTACAAATGTAAAAGATATTCGCCAATGTAATCTGGCTTGACCATATATGATCGACTTGCTGGGACGTATGTCCTAATGTAGTAGACATTAGGCGATACATCGAAACACATACAGCGTCACCATCGACAAAAATTAAGTATATTAAACGAGCAGACGACTTTAGGAAAAATCGATCGTGTTATATGGTGGTCAAACTCACTCGTTCGTTAGGATAATCGCTTAAGTCAGTACCGATGTAAGTTGGAGTGACTCAGTTAGATCAGAAAAACGACAGTATTTTGTTTTCATTTAACACATGTTTGCTCATGAATGTATTAGTTGTTGCAGTTATGCGGGTGTGGCCGAGCTTGTTGAAAATCAGAGTTTATGACTATACCGAACTAGATTTACGCGACTTATAAGCGATGTGTCATTCGAGTAATATATATACTTATATGCATAGATTTGCTGGTTGAATAACAGGAAAAAAAGGAGTGTGAATAGACTATAAGTATCTTTGGTCTTAGCTCGAATCGTGGAAAAAAAATAAAAAATAAAGACCACCAATTGACTACATTTAAGTGCTTGATATAAAAAATGTATTTCATTCAAAATAAAGTGAATACAGTATTCTATCAATAATGTTTTCTATAGTGCTATGGAATCCGGTTCCCTAGAATTCCCAACATCGCTTACACTAATTAACCAGCCCAACGGCATCTGCTTACACAGTTGCGATAGTAAAATACGCGATACCTTGGTTCTCTTTTCTTTCAATCCCTCATACGTATATTTTCTGTCAGTTTGAATTATAGAATCGAGGGATGTTCGCTAATCATATTTCTCCCTGTCGTTACTATATCCTTTCCAAATAATCGGTTTGTAGACGAAAACCACAAACGGAATCCGTCGTGTGAATTATCTTTCTTATTAAAAGAGAATACATGTTTGCTTGTGCGAATCTAGGCCGGTTTGTGTTTGGCAGTTGAAGAACCTACATTATTGATAAGAAATTTCCAGATTTTTCTTAAAAAAAAAAGCCTTTTATTACTATTTGTATGCTCTGTCCTTTTAAGTGAATAGCATGTTACAAATATATATATACAATCATCCATCAATCCAATTGCGTGGTCAAAACCAGATCTTGGTGCCAAAAAAAAAAAAAAAATTGTGCATTTTCTTTTTTCAATTTTTATTTTTGTTGACTTTATAAAGATGCATATGCATGCTTTTGCATTATGTTACTCTGGGAAAATGGATCGAAAATTGAAATCCGCGCCAGATCTTATATGATATTAAAGTTCAATCATTACTAAAATGGGGATATCAAATAGTTTGTTGTTGCTATATGAAAGTAATTATTTAATGAAAAAAAAAACGCAGTAACTCTATTATAGTCTATCTAATGGATATTGTGCTATTATACAAAAAATAGTTGCTTTCATTATAAAGTTAATAATACATGAGCGGAACACTCTAGGAATGTATGCCAATACAAGCAACTTCATTGAAAGTTATTTGTATCTAGTCAAGCGGGTCATAAAATGCTTTATAATACAGGTGTCATATGCTGTGTTTGAGGCATAGAAAAAAATAAAATGCAGTTTAACAATCATACTCATTGAAAGCTGAAACTATATTAAAAAATACAGTCATTCAAAGTTCATCCAAGGATATACATCCATGACTTCATTGCAACACAATCCAATATCATACAATTTTCAAATAGTCCTCATTTAAAACACAATCCAAAAAGATACAAATATATTCATTTTGGATTAAAAAAACAATTATTATTCAATTACCAAAAAAAAAAGATTATAAGGTTAAGAAAAAAATAATTGAAGAAAGAAGAGGGAGGAAGGGGGGGAGATAAAGTAGATAGATAGAGAGACGGGTATACAAAGCACACAACACTTTTTTTTTCTTGCAAGTTATAAACTTAGTATTCGACCTCAGCATCCTCGATTTCAGAATCACCCAAAGAATCTGAACCAACTTCTTCATAATCCTTTTCAAGGGCAGCCAAATCTTCACGGGCTTCAGAGAATTCACCTTCTTCCATACCTTCACCGACATACCAATGAACGAAAGCACGCTTAGCATACATCAAGTCAAACTTATGATCAAGACGAGCCCAAGCTTCAGCAATAGCAGTGGTGTTGCTCAACATACAAATAGCGCGTTGAACTTCAGCCAAGTCACCACCGGGAACGACAGTAGGACGTTGATGGTTGATACCAACCTTGAAACCAGTAGGACACCAATCGACAAATTGAATGGTACGCTTGGTCTTGATGGACGCAATAGCAGCGTTGGTATCCTTGGGAACAACATCACCACGATACAACAAGCAACAAGCCATGTATTTACCATTGCGAGGATCACACTTGACCATTTGGTTGTTAGGTTCAAAGCAAGAGTAAGTAATTTCAGGAACAGACATTTGTTCATGATAAGCCTTGGCAGATGAGATGATAGGAGCATAGGTGACAAGAGGGAAATGAATACGAGGATAAGGGACCAAATTGGTTTGGAACTCGTTCAAATCGACGTTCAAAGAACCATCGAAACGAAGAGAAGCAGTGATAGAAGAAACGACTTGAGCGATCAAACGGTTCAAGTTGGCATAAGTAGGTCGTTCAATGTCCAAGTTACGACGGCAAATATCATAGATAGCTTCATTGTCAACCATGAAAGCACAGTCAGAGTGTTCCAAAGTAGTGTGGGTGGTTAAGATGGAGTTGTAAGGTTCGACAACAGCAGTAGAGACTTGAGGAGCAGGGTAAACACTGAATTCAAGCTTAGATTTCTTGCCATAGTCAACAGACAAACGTTCCATCAAAAGAGCACCAAAACCGGAACCAGTACCACCACCAAAGGAGTGGAAGACTAAAAAGCCTTGTAAACCACTACAGTTATCAGCGAGCTTGCGAACACGGTCCAAGACAGTGTCAACGAGTTCCTTGCCAACGGTGTAGTGACCACGAGCATAGTTGTTAGCAGCATCTTCCTTTCCGGTAATCAATTGTTCTATAGATTTTCAATTTTTTTTTTTTTTGATAAGCAATAATTAATATCATCATCATGCTATATTCTTTTTAGAATCCTTTGTTCGAAAAAGAAAATGAGTAGAGAAGAAGAACGCGTTGTTTATATATATATATATATATATATATAGAATATACACAAATGATTTCTCCCTTTTTCTCCCTTTTTATTTTTTATCCTTGCTTTTATTTTATATATATACCTGGATGGAAGAGTTGGCGGTAAGTGCCAGCACGGACTTCATCAACGACGGTAGGTTCCAAATCGGCAAACACGGTACGAGGGACATGCTTACCAGCGCTTGTTTCGCTGAAGAAAGTATCAAAAGAATGGTCGCTTGTATCAGCTTCATCAGGGATACGTCCATCAGGTTGGATACCATGTTCCATACAATACTAAATCAAAAAAAAAAACGTGAGTAATCACTCATGAAAAAAAAACCCTCTTTTTGCTTTTTCCTTTTTTTTTTCTCCTTTTCGTCCACTCTTTTTTATTTTTATTTTCCTACTTTTCTAAAAGATATATCAACTTACAAGTTCCCAACAGGCGTTACCGATTTGAATACCGGCCTATATATATATAAAAAAAAAGTTTATTTAGTTATACATAAACATAATTATTGTTAAAAGATTTAAAATGGCCCTTGTAGTTTTAATAAAGGAAAGAAGGGAACAAAACAGTATAACTGTCAAAAAGAAAAAGAGTAAAAGAACAACTTACTTGACCAACGTGTACTGAAATAATTTCTCTCATAATAATAAAAAGAAAAGGATAGTAGTTAAAAAGAGTTTAAAAGTTTGTTTGTGTGTGGTGTTTATGTGAAAGTCCAAGATTAGGGTGAACGTTAAAGAAAAAAAAAGAAAAAAAAAAAAAAAGGGAACAAAATGTATAACTCAACACAAGGTTTTTATAATGAATATTTTCCACTTACACTCAGAAAAAAAAAATTGGGCTAAAAGGATTTGATGCTTTAGATATTTTTGGTAAAGTGTGATTTTTTTTTTCTTATTCCACTTTCATAAAATAAGCGTCCGCCATCATGCATATCACGTTCCCTGGTTGCACCAACGCATATTTTTTTTTTTTTGTTCCCCTTCCTTCTTTCTTTCTTTCTCCTCCTACTACTAACTACTTAATATTTACTAGTTCCTTCTCCCCCCCCACTAAAATAAAAATAAAACCAACCCACATTATATACTACCATTATTTTTTTTTTTTGCTTTCCGCTTATAATATTATTATGTCACACATATTTTTTTTCTTTCAACGTCAAAATAGAAACGCAAAAAAAAAAAAAAAAAAAAAAAAATTGGCCCTGGACATGGGCATGTATAATTCAGTGAAACCATGAGCTTTTTGATTTTTTGGTGGAACAAATCACATATAAATATCATCGTCATCATCAATAGATTACAGAAAAAAAAAATCAAAACCAAGTTTATCTAAATATTATTACTATAAAGATCACCCCCCCTTTCTCTTTCTCTCTCTTTCTCTTATTCCTCCCCCCCCAACCCCTTATGCATTAAAAGAATTCACCTGTTTTCCCCGAGTTAATTTTTTCTTCTATTGATTTCTGTTTCTACAGACAATTTTAGTTGTCTCTTACAACTATTATGAGAGAAAAAAAAAGGAACACGTCGTATATATAAAAAAAATGTACAGAAAATAAAGAAAGATGGGTTTTACAAGAAAAGAAAAAAAAAATTAAAAAAAAAAAGAATCCATACTTCTATTATTATTATTAAAAAAAAACGGAACTATTATAAATAATTATTTTTATGATGCCATTAAATCAACACCAACAGTTTTAAGTGCATTAACTGCCCAACCCGGATATCGGCTTTTATCACCGAAATAACTGGCAAAAAAGTTAATAATAAAAGACGGAAACTCATCCCGAATAATGGCTTCCCGCATCTTTCGCATCAATCGTAATTGGAATGCAACGTTATGTACAGATACCAAATGACATCCAACAGTATCCTTGGTAGCTACCAAATGAACATAAGATCTTGAATAGTTCGTACATGTTGGACAATCACACCCTTCTTCAATAGGTCCAAAATCGTTGGCAAATTTTCCGGATTTCAAAGATAAAATACCATTCATTGTCAATGCATTCCCGAAACGCTATAGAAATTGTATACATATATAAGTTATTTTTAAGTCATCCTATAACAATATATATATATATATATATATATGTAAGATAATAACTTACTGCTGTACGTGTTGGATAAACACAATCGAACATATCAACACCTAATGCAACACATACTACCAAATCTTCTGCATATCTATTTATATGATAAACATACAATATTGATAAATAACCCTTTTACTTTTCCACTTATCTCTTTCTCTTTTTTGTTTCTTTTCTTCTTTTATGCATTTCAACAATAATAATATTTACCCAACACCCATACAATAAATTGGTTTTGTTTTTGGTAAAAGATCTGTACATAAAGAAACACTAAAAGAAAACTTGATCAATATTACATATATAACAGCTAATAAAAAAAAAATCAACAATCAAATAAAGAAACTTACATTTGCCAAAATACATCCTTTTCTTCACCGCCACTTAATCCACCAACAGCATAACCTGGGGTATCACGTTTCACCATCTCTTCTATACATTGACGTCTTAAATCTTTATTCAAACCGCCTTGAATGATTGCAAATAGGTTTTGTCGATCTTGATTTTTATGAGCAGCAATACATCGATCCAGCCACCGGATGGATCGCCACATGGCTTCCTCTACACGTGGTCCCGTTGTCAAAGAAGAAATCACATCATCCAATTGCATCAATATATCGGCTCCGATAGAGTTTTGTAACGAAATTGAATGTTCAGGTGTCAACATCATCAATGATCCATCATGGGGAGAAGCAAATTGAACACCTTCCTATATATATCGATTATAAGAGTTGTATGAAATTGTTAAAATGGAGTCCTATATCCCCATAGCAACCTCATAGCAACTAATTGACTTGATTATTATTATTACCTCAGTGATTTTAGCTAATTTTAATAAAGAAACCATTTGAAATCCACCACTGTCCTATAATATAACCTTTCTTTGTTATTTAAATGTTTATATAAAAAAACAACCAACGTAATTTCTTTCTTTTTTCTTTACCGTTAAAAGATTACGATTCCATTTTTGAAATTTATGTGCACCATTTACTAGATCTAAAGTTTCTTGACCTGGTTTCAAACCCTAACATGTATATATTGAAAACAAATTTATCGAATCAGTCTTTCCCCTTTTTCAAAACAGAAAATGATTTAATTTCCATTATCTTTTTTTTTCACTCCACCTTCCTCGGCATGAGGTTCTACGATAAATTAATAAATAAAGTAACATTATACTATATTAGTAGTACTTTATAATAATCCTCTAACATAATTAATTTATAAACTGGACCAGTATTTCAT